>CBVK0100627929.1:0-16775 GCA_900067695.1 Picea abies | reverse complement strand
TATAATTTCCTCGTGACTTCGGGAGTCGGGGTTTAGAAGCTGGAAACTTCAAAAAAGATAATGCTGAGTGGCGAAAGGCCGATAACAACCTTTACCATGGTTAGATTTTTGCCTTTGACATGGGTTATCCTAGAAAGACTTCGCGTTCTCGACTCTCGTGGCTGTAAAAGTAAAATTTCGTACTTGGCGAACGCCGAGGTGTGAAACCCCTACGACGTTTAATCATGAGTTAAAGGTTTTACCCTGGTTACTGTCCTGAGTGAAAATATAAAATGACTTCGTCATTTCGCAAGACGGGACGTGTGAACTTATGGATTATAATATCCGACTTGAGAGGTCCTGAAGTACAACAAAAAGGAGCAAACCTCCTTACAAAAGTGAACTTGTTTTAAAGAGAAGAAAAACATCACTTTTTAGGTGACGAGGTTTCATAGGTCTCATAATCTTGGTAGGAAAAGAAAATCGACTTCAGATTTCACGTATCAAAAATGAAAATTGTGACAGGCCAAAAAACAAAAGCGGCTCCAACAGTAAGGAAAGGTCTGTGTGTACCCTGACTAAGTAATGCCATGGATGCATGGTTGACACTATGTTGGAGGTTCTAAGTACCTTGTTTTAATAATATTTTAGGAGGTATCCAATTCCTCAGAGAAATCTGATATGAAATGCTACGAAATAAACGAACAAAAGAGACCTTTTTCTTGTTTTTATATTGTTAATAGGGAAAATAATTATGATTTAACTGGTGATACTAGTCATGCAAGTGATTGAAGGATCACATTAAAATGGGATGATGTTAAAATACATATCTGTGAATGCAGTAAAAAGGTGAAAGTGATGCACATACTTATATATAGATGTACATAAACATGTTGAAAAAGTATAATATGTATGCCTGATCAAGTAGGACATGAGACAATATGTGTACCTTCAAAATTTGACTAATTCCATGGAGGTATGATTGACCATATGTAAATAGTGTAAATGGGATTGAGTAAAAGAGTCAGATGATATGTTGTTAAGATAAAAGAGAAGGTGAGTGTGCCTTTGAGAATAACATGTAGATGATTGTGAAGAATAAGGTATACGATTATTTTTAAATAAATATGCATATGGAACGATAAAGTGTATCTATGGTGTACACAAAGAGTATGTTGGTGCATGTGGATAAGTCCATGAAATTACAATGTGAATGCATGTTGATGAAATGAATATGCATGATTGAACATAAAACTGAAATGCATAATAAGAATGCAAGCTTATATTCCTTATGCAATATTAGGAAAGAATAATAAATGAAAAATGCGAGGTTGACTTAAGGCCAAGATCATTTCAGATAAGAGATGGATGTCTGACAAAAGGTTGCATGCGGGAGGAGTCCACTGTGGAGTAACTATGTACAAAATCTGTCTAGAGAACATAGCCATAACTTTAGTAATTGATGAGAATTAGGGAGTGGGGATGCAAATCCTATTTACATAAGAATCATGTAATACATTCTAAAAATATAGCACAAGAACGAGAGAAGTACAAATAAAAATTGACAATCTTGATTTTCTTTTTTGTGAATGTTTAGAATGCACTAGTTGTTAATTTGTGGGAAAAGTGTTGTTTCTATGGAATGTTGAATTATATAGGGAATACAAGATGAAATTTGACTAAAACTGCTCAAGGAACAGAGCAAAAAAATACCAAGAGGGACATACTGCTTAAGAAAAGGAGGGAAGGAGAAACACTTCCATCGCTCCAAAAAATTTGATTTCCTTAACAGAGTTATAAACCTAAAAAATGAACAATTGTGAGAGAAAAGGAAAATAAACAAATAAATATGTCTATATGAATATGATTGGTTAAGCCATTTTAAGTAAAGGCAACGAGGCCATGTTAATAACTCAGACGAAATAAAAAGCTACAAACTATGTGGAAGGAGTTAGAAAAGGGTAAGACTCCCTTAACTCCTTTATTGTTGAGTTTTATGTTTCTCTAGGATGATAAACTATTATTTTTATGCATGTAATTGTTTTGACATGAGAATGCTGATGTTTGCAATATTTTAGAGATAGATGAAAATTTTATTGTGGTTGCAATCATAAAAAAATAGTGAGGAATAATGTCGTAGAGTGCATATGAATATGTTAAGACAACTCTAGAATTTTTCTAATTAAATTAAATTCTATGACACATGACAACTAATATAATTGTGACTTTGATAATGCATACATGAAGAAAAATATTGGAGTTGTTGGGGAAGAAAATTGCCAATGATGGATAGCCTCAAGTGGAGGAGATATGTTAGGATCGGAAGCTAACCCCTCTACATGGGTCATGAGTTAGTAGGATATGTTTTATATGTAATAAAGGCAGAGATTAGTTAATAATGCCTAATAAATAAAGAAGAATAAGTCAATGTAAGAAAACCTAATAGAAGCTTCCACTTCTAGAAATATCCTCCTCTAGAAGTTTCCTTAGAATGTAGAATTAGTATAAATAAGAGTAGGAGGCGTTGGATACATTTGTATTGGAGTTTATTGTTATAGAGATCTATTACGCTGGAGGTTTCCCCCTCAAAGAGGAAAGTGAACATTTCTATCTCTAATAAAGGTGCTCTTTTTGGTGTCATTTTGGTATTGTTATAGTTATATTCTGGTTGTTCCATTATTGCTTTCTAAATATTTTTGTTTTGCATATTATTATTCATATCGTATATTACAAGTGGTATCAAAGCTCCTTCCTAGGAAGAACTTGTGGGGTAATGTTTTTTTTGGGGGTAGAGATGTATTCTGACATATTTAAGCTACAAATATTTGTCATTCCATGCATAAAACCACCATTGGGGACTCATACACATACGTAATACAAGTGGTACTTAAGCACACATTGTTGGCCACCCTTGTAACCCATCTTGGTACCCCTCCAAGTGGTAGTGCATCAGACAAACCTTGTATACAGATCGACCTAGATATCCTGAAGCCCTCCATAGATAAATAGATCGATTACCTAACTTCTATAGTTCCATCCAAAAAAACACTCGGGAAGATACTCTCAAACACCTGGGTAGTTGGGTAGTACAGTTAAGGGCATAGTATAGACTCCTTAATTAGTGCCCTGAGATATTGGTCTGAGTACTATTGTTGGACCCTTTACATTTATCAGAGACCTATAGCATAGGGAAAACCCTTTTTCTATAGAAAACTTGAATACCCTAACCCTTGGTATGGAAACATAAACAAAACAAAGAAGATCTATTGTCATGCAACTTTTTCACTTGCATTTGGGTTGTGAAATTCCTACACATTTCTTCCTATTAAACATTTGGCCATTTCCTCACTGCAGTATTCTTCATCTTAGAGTATAAATACACATGAGTAATAAAAACAAGTATGGGGCCTATCTACACCCTTATTTGTAATCTAGTCCATTGCATTCCTCTCTTCATTCCGATCACAATGGTAACCTTCACTTTTAAGACTTTTTTTTCTCTCTCTGGTCCAACCCCTTTCCCAGACACCTTTATTTGACAATTATCCCATTGGAATCTTCTTTTTGTCCTAGTCACCCTGATACATCTCACTTTTGTTTGGTCTCGATTCTCTTTCCACCACCTCATCTACTACCTAAGTCACTACCATGCCAAGGACCCCAGCTTAGACCTAAGAAGACTGGGATACTAGGTTTTCCATCTTATATTCGTGAATGGAATCCATACACATTACCATACAAACCACAATAAATGACTCCCTCCCTACAACAATCCAAGAAACCATCTATGAATCCATGCAACAATTCACAAAAGGTAAGAGGGTAGAACCAAATGTAGAGGACCCTCAACATTCCCATTATGAGCATACTCATTCCTCCCACTCCCCTTTGGGTTCTCCACACTCTTGGAATAAGGTGCCCAAATTTGACATGCATAAATTTTGGGGATCCAACCCAATAGGGTGGGTCTCTCAAATGGAACAATAATTCTCCCTCCATAATATTTGGGATGATGAGATCAAACTCCGTGTAGGGGCTTTGTACCTAGATCAAGAACAATGGTAGTGGTGGAACTGGCATGAGAAATTTTATCCAAGAAGTCCCACTTGGATCCTATTCACTAAATAATTTTGTGCCCATTTTGATAGGGAATGACATTTTTTGGGTAGACTCACTATGTTGCACCAAACTAGATCAGTCACAGATTTCATCATGATATTTGAATAGTTGGCTATCGAGACTGAGGTCTTATCTGATTCATTTTACCTTGAATTTTTTATCAGTGGCTTAAAGGAATCCATATGTGCTCATGTGAGCATGCATCATCCTACTAAAGGAATTAGATACCATCCTTTAGTCCCCAACCATGAAGGCTCAAATTCTCAATTGTCCTCACCACGGAGCTGACCTAGATCAGACACAAACATTGAAGGTCCAAAATTTATCTCCAGTTGAAATGGAGAAACATTGCAAGAAAGGAATTTGCTACTATTGTGATCAAAATTATTCACCAGAGCATAAATGTACAAAACAAAATTTATTCTATATTGATGCATCTTCTTCATCTCCTTCTGAAGACATCCCATTAGATGATTCTCCTGGCCTAGATTAGGCTCCACCAAGTGATCACATCGAAGCTCCAGTTTTAACCCATGTGGAACCAGAGGAACCCATCATATCACTTCATGCACACTCAAGTATTTCATCCCCAGATATATTGAATCTCAAGTAATCCATCAAACATCGGTCAGTGGTGGTGTTGATTGATAGTGGTAGCACCCATAATTTATTCATTTCATCTTGTTGATGAGATCCATTGTTTTTTATACCCTATTTCTAATTTTCAAATCATCATCGCTAATGGTGGTACTATGAAGTGTGGGTTCTAATTTTCAAATCATCATCGCTAATGGTGGTACTATGAAGTGTGGGGACAATTGTGAGAATTTCAAAATCCAAATGGGTGATTATACCTTGAAGACCCACATGTTCTCTACTGTCATGGGTGGTTTTGATATTGTATTAGGAGTTGAATGGATTTAGAATTTGGGTCCAATCACAATGGATTATTAAGAATTATATATGAGATTCACCCAAGATTCTCACTCCTTTATCCTTCCATGTCTCCAAGCCGACTCTCCTGAAATTATCAGCACTCATGGGATGGAACAACTGTTGAAGAAAGGACACCATGGTGTGATTTCTCAATTTAATTCCATCCAAGTCATTGAATAGGACTTTCAGATAGTCCCTCCCAACCTGCAACTCATGTTGTCCAAGTACCACAAAGTCTTTGAGATTCGCACATCCTTACCTCCCTCCAGGGGTGAGCATGATCATAGTATCCCTCTCCTTATGGGCATTCAAACCCCCATTGTACATCCCTACAGATATCCATTTTCTTAGAAAAATGAAATAGAAAATATGGTACAAGAATTACTAGAGGCGGGGGTAATTCTCCCTAGTACCATCCCATATTGTTCACCAGTGGTGATGGTCTTAAATAAAGAAGGTACTTGGCGCATGTGCCCTGAATAAAATAACCATCAAAAATAAGTTTCGCATTCATGTCATTGATGATCTGTTGGATTAACTCCAAGGTGCCTGTGTATTAACCAAATTAGAACTTCACTTAGAATATCACCAGATTCAGATGCAAGAGGAATATATCCTGAAGAATTCTTTCCGAACTCATTAAGGACATTATGAATTCTTGTTCATGCCTTTTGGTCTTTTCAATGCCCCTTACACCTTCCAAAATATCATGAACAAATTATTGAAACCTTACCTTCATAAGTTTGTCTTGGTTTTATTTGATGAAATCCTCATTTACAACTGCACTTGGGATAGCAAAATTCTTCATGTGGACAAATTCCTTCACTTGCTGCAGGAAAACCAATTGTTTTTCAGAAAGAAAAAATGGTCATTTGGAGCTAGTGAAGTGGAATACTTGGGAGACATTGTCATTAAAGAAGGCGTAAAAGTGGACTCCAAAAATATACAAGCTATGCAGTAATGACCACGACCCAAGACCTTAAAGCACCTAAGGGGTTTTTTTGGTCTCACAAAATATTACAGGAAACTTGTCCACCATGATGGAAAAATTGATAATCCATTGACCAACCTTCTTAACAAGAATGCATTTCATTGGACACTTGCTACTGAGAAATACTTCACAAAATTAAAAATGGCCATGTGCACTACTCATGTCCTAGCAACTCCTGACTTCAAAAGAACCTTTGTGGTGGAATATGATGATTTTGGTATGGGTATAGGTGTGGTGCTAACACAATATGGTATACCTTTGACCTTTAATATACAAGCATTGAGTGGCTGCAATTTGGGAAGATATACGTATGAAAAACAAAATCATGGTTATTCTCCATGTGGTGTACACATGGCGACCATATATCTTGGGATGTCATTTCATATCAAAACATATCACCATAGTCAGAAATCATTTTTGGAGCAATGACTATCCGCACTAGAACAAAACAAGTGGTTGACCAAAATGTTGGGTTACGATTATGAAATTATATACAAAAAGGGAAAAGATAATATAGTATCTCATGCACTATCATGTTGATATGAGGAAGATAGACCCCTCTTTTCCTTAGCCTTATCGACCACTAATTGGATTGAATAAGTACGCCAATAGTGGCTAACACACCCCACTCTCTCCAAGTTAATTCAATGCCTTCAGGAAGACACTAATCCTCCCATCAGCTACACTCGGAAGGAAAAAATTCTTAGATATAAGGATCACTTGGTTCTCTCACCCTCTTCAACACTCAAGCCTTGACTCTTAAATGAGTTTCACTCATCAACTATTGTGAGTCACTCAAGCTTCCAAAAGACTTATTCTCACACCCATCATTCATTTTTCTAAGAAGGCTTGATGAAGGATATCCTTCAATTTGTCACAAAATGTGAGGTGTTCCAATGTAATAAAGGTGAAATTTTCAAGTCTCAAGGTGCACTACAACCCCTACCCATTCCATATTCTATATGGATATAAATATCCATGGATTTTATAGTGGGACTTCCTAAAGATGGGAATAAGTTAGTCATCATGGTGGTGGTTGATGGACTCTATAAGTATGCTCATTTTTGTTTCTTAAACCACCATTTCACAACAACACTAGTAGCACAATTTTTCCTTGATCATATTTTCAAGTTACATGGCATGCCCATCTCTATTTTATTTGATCATGACTTGAATTTCACAAGACGATTTTGTAAACAATTGTTTAAATTGCAGGGAACCTAATTGAACATGAGCACAACCTATCATCCCCAGTCTGATGAAAAAACATAAGTGGTCAACAAATGTTTGGAAACTTACTTGTGGTGCTTTTATGCAGACAAACAAAACTAGTGCATGCAATGGTTGCCCTTGGAAAAATGGTGGTACAATACTTCCTATGATACAACCACTAAAATGAACCTATATGAAGTAGATTATGGCTAATTCCCACCTAGAACCACTATCTATATTCCAGGTACATCAAAGGTCCAATTTATTGATACAATTTTGCAAGCTTGCACAACCACCCTCTCAGATATTAAGGATAACCTCCACATGCCCCAAAATTGCATGAAGCCATAGGCTTACCCACATCATTTAGAAAGGGATTTTTAGGAAGGATATTGGGTGCTTCTTGGGCTCCCAACTTACAATAAAACATCTCTCAAATCCCAGGGACATCACAAGTTAGAACCCAAGTTTTACAGGCCCTACTAGATCATCAAGCATATTGGTTCAGTGTCCTACAAATTGGCTCTTCCAACTACTTTAAAAATACATTTGGTGTTCCATGTTTCCTGTATGAAGAAAGTGGTGGGACATAATTTCAGGGTCCAAACCATCCTTCCAAAATTAGATGAAAATCTCTCCCTTTCGCTCCAACTAGGCGTGTTCCTCAATCATTGTGAATATCAGTTGCAGGGAAGAACTATAAAAGAAGTGTCGATCCAATGGAAAAAAAAAATCACTATAGGATGCAACCTGGGAAGCAATGACTATACTCTAGTAATTTATGCACCTGCAACCTTGAGGACAAGGTTCATTTTGAATGGGGAGGACATATTAGGATCAAATCCTAACCCCTCTCCATGGGTCATTATTTAGTAGGATAGTTTTTCTATGTAATAAATGTTGACATTAGTTACATAAGTCAATGTAAGAAGACTTGATAGAAGCTTCCATTTCTAGAAAGATCTTCCTCAAGAAGGTTCCTTAGAATATAGAATTAGTATAAATAAGAGTAAGTGTAATTGGATATATTTTTCTTGGAGTTTATTGTAATAGATCTCTTCTCCGTCAGAGGTTTCCCCCTCAAAGAGGAAAATGGACATTGCTATCTCCAATAAATGTGCTCTTTTTGGTGTTATTCTGGTATTGTTCTAGATATATTATGGTTGTTCCATTACTTCTTGCTAAATATTTTTGTTCCACATATTATTATTTATCTAGTATATTCCAAGATATACAAGAAGTCTTATATTGAAATATTGTTGAAGGAACTTTGGGGAGTCCCCATGGAGCACCACTGATGAGGTAAAATAAAAAAGTGATATTAGCATCGAGACATGAATAAATATTCTTCATACGAGTATGGTATATGGTATGAATGGATTGGATAAGGAATACCTTTTGAGATATTTTATTATATTAATGATATGCATGTGATTCTGAGTGTTTTTTGTATTCCATTCATACGCAAGAAGGGTAATATTCGAGCAAGAAGAATCTGAATAATAGAGAGAGGAAATATCTGTCACTGAAGGATGATTGAAATCCTTCCAAGTAAATTCATGAACCAATGGGATTATAGGTACATTGACAAATCAAGAGTGATTGGGAAAAAAAGTTCTCATAAGAAGCACATAAAATTGAATATATTAAAAAAATGGATGTTTGCATGAGAGGGGAAGAAATGGACTTCCCATTATGGAAGGAGGTCCTTCCAATACTCTAGCAGGGTTGTAGAATGGTAAAGAGAGGAATTGGGTGGCCATGAATATTGGCACCTTTGTTCCTAGTAAAGAAAGAATGATTGAATGCATTCATATGAAACTTTGTGCCCATATTATATTATATTGATTTGAGGTTATGACCAGTTAACAAAAGGAAATATGTTTATGTTGTAATAATGAACATGGATAGAGAATCAATGTAGTAAAAAGTTGGTTGAGACTAAAAACACCATGGAAAGAGTGCATAAAATGAAAAAGTAATAATCTGAAATCAATGCAAGGGTAAATTGTGTGTGAATGTGGCATGGACATGGGAACATTGATTAAATTCATTTAATGTTGAATTACATTTGGAAAAGATTGGTATGTTGAAATGATGCATGTGTACGGAATGCTATTTCTTGTTGTTGTATATCATTAAATATATAAAAATGATTTAATTGTTAGTATGTATAGTTCTAAAATTCATTAGAAGACACCTCAAGTTTGTAATGAAAGTATAGATGTGCATGATAAACCAACTATTTTTTTGGTTGTGTGAAGATTGAATTGGAGGAAGAAGGTCTTGGTTGTGGAAGAAAAATAAATCCATAACAGGGACTAATGCCTACTGGTTATGAAAGAGACAAATTGTTATGAGAAGGGAGTCTCATGAAAATAGAATATGGTTCATGTAAGGAAAAAATATAAAAAATGAAAATGTGAAATTAGAAATCCATGGTTAACAGATTTGAAAGACAATTTTAATCAGAAATTGATGGTAATATCTCACAAATCATTGTATACATGTGAGATGAAAGATATGTTACATATTATTGGATGTCAAGATGGAATGCATGGAAAAAGGCTACTATTGTGACATGAGAACCCTGTGATAAGTGATAATCTCCATAGAGTATTTTGTGTTGTGGTAACATAGGTCGGAGGTATGCCTTGATAGAAAAATTCAAAGGGTCTCCTTGATTGTAAGACTTAGTGAAGTTTCAAAAAATCTTCTGGTGAAAGAAATACTTGGCAAGTCAAGATGGATCACCCAAGGGACTGTATAATATAGAATGGATACATGATCCCGGGTCTCAATGGTGAGTGATTGCAAGGAAGAGGAGACTTCGATAATTCTTGTAAATTTTTGGTTTGGATCATGCACAAAATGGTTATGTCAAGAAAATAATGGGCCAAGTTAGTAAGACAACCTTCTGAATGTGGATCCATGAAATTGCATAGATATGTATTTTGTTGATAGGAATATTTCCTATTGAGTTATGAAAAACAATAAAATGTTTTGCATGAAATTGTGATTAACATGCTCATTGTTTGAAACTATTTTAGGTATGTGACAAAGGACAGTATTACTAGAAAGGGCCAGAACAAGAAAATGAACACATTTTTGAATTAGTTGGAACAAGGAGGCATGGAAGGTGTTACCTTGAAGGTGGATGGTATTGCAGCACCCCCTCTCTCTAAATCCTAAGTATATGTAATTAATAATGATTGATGATTTCCATACAATGAAATGTAAATATTATAAATATATTATTGTTTAATTGTAAATGCAAAAAATTGACTATGGGGTGAAGCCTTAAAGTAATAGCCATGATATCATTAGAGGAATGAGAGGAGGCTCTATTAAAATAAAGGATCTCAAGCTCTATTCAATTTATTTCCCTTAGCCTTGATTTCAAGGAAAAACAGTTAATGACGAAGAATTCGTAGTTGAAAAACCAACTACCCCAATGAATGGAAGTATGGAGGTCTTCCATAAGGGATAGGAAGATGCCATATAGAGGAAAACATGAAAGTTCACCGTGTGTTTTATTCATTGACCTATGAGTTTCCTTATGATAGAGGAAATATAAGAACAGGTCAAGAACCTTCCCATGTTATGTGTGTAAGAGAAACACGCAATTTTAGAGAGAAGAGAGGAGAGTCTAACAGGGAGTAACATGAATCATGTTAGAGGGAAGAACCCTACCCAAGTATAGAAGGCTATGAGCTTGATACCATGAGAGTATATAAAAAACCTCGTTCATTTCAGAGTTAGGTGGGTGTTGGGAATCACTACCAAAAGTAGTGTGAGGGGGAGTTCCTTTAAAAAAAAATTGAGAACTAGAGAGAGAGAGAGGTTCCCTAGTGGTATCATGGCCTAGAATGGGGGTGGCCTACTACCAAAGTGATTGAGCATGCATAGCCTATGGTAGGGTGTAAAGGAATACACCCAAAGTCAGCTGTCTCACTATAATATGTAACATATTAGTATCTTCCACCATGTGTAGCACAATTGAAATAAAATGACTCATTCTTGTGATTGTATGGTAAGTGTATACATGTTTTATGGATTTTGTATCATCCTTTGAAAAGTTATTATAAGATCCANGCATGTTTTATGGATTTTGTATCATCCTTTGAAAAGTTATTATACTCGTATAATAGTTTATCTCTATGGAATTGTGTGTGTCGTGCATATCTAAGCAGGGGAATCCTACCTTTTTGCCTTGAATTATTAAGGATTTCTACTAGGGTTCCCTCTTATGGATGCAATTGTATATTCATTCCTCCTGTGTATGTAGTATAAATTTTATCATGGTGTGATGTCTAGGAAAAATATAGCTAGAAATTGTAGCTAAGAGACCCATGATAGGTCTGAGAGGAAGAAGTACTTTGATATTCCTCCTAAAAGGGGTGAAACCATAACCAAAATTGTGGTTTGAGATAGGTTTATGTATAATTTGGGGAGCCTTAATCTCTAGTGAAATAGATGTCTTGGTTTGGACATTGTGAAAAAGACAAACTCTAAACCCACCTAAACAATGAAGAAATAATTGCTTAATGGTTTTGGGGCAAGGTGAGTGTTCCAGAAGGTCTAGTAAACCTAGAGAAGGGGCATATAAGAGACCCTAGAAAGGATAATTCTAATATTGAACTGCCCATTGAAGGAAGAACCCCTAAAATTTACTAAGTCTTAATTTTACGATGATAACGTGGAGAAATTCAATATTTTAATCTTAATGGATTTGTAGTCGTTCATTCAACATCGCGAATAGATCCTAGCCCTCCACGGGAGTAGGTTACAGTGTAAGGAGATGAGGTATCACAAGCCAATAAGGATCATTGGTCTATCATAGAGTGACTCCAAGAGATAATCGATATTGTTGGGTTCCCCTTTAGTGATTATCATCATATTTAAATGGTTGGACTAGCCTTGTTTCAAGTACTCTAATGGGTATAATTCTGAGGAGTATTATGGACTATTGGATCAAATATCCATGTCTAGGAACCGATTGACGGGTCCAAATTTTACTAACAATAGTAAGGGGTTCTCCTTGGTAAGAACTCCCAATTAGACCTCTCATCCTTTGGAATAACCCATCCAAATTATGGCCTTGTAGCCATTGCTAGTTTGGTTGTATTGGTTGTGGTCTAATCCACCGATGAGGGTGAGTGATGTATGGTTATGCAAGTGAAACATGTTGATGAAGAATATATAAATACCAACCTAATATAATTCTAATATGCCCTATCCTAGCCAGGGGATAACTATAGTAACAAAATGAGTTGTAATGAAACTAAACTATGCATAAACCCCAATCAAACTACTATAAAAAAGGCACACAGTTAGAAACACATGCATACAAGTCTATAACCATAGTAGTCTAAGTCATGTTTCTCCATACATTCACAGTTCATTCATTCAGGACATGTAATATTAGAAAGAGTAACAAAACTATAATAAGACATATATTGCATTCGGATAGTCCATAAACAAACATTCTCTTACAACCCATGTGAACAAAAAATATTCTGCATGAAATAGATCAAAACAAAATAGTGACACATGCGAGTCCTGTCTATAAAAAGTTGGACTTGATGGATTCTCCACATTTATAATTTCATCAATAGTACATGAAAAATCCAAGGACAACTCTCCAATTTTAGTTCACACTATATTCCCAAAGTAGTATAGAAGTGTACAAATTTTGAAGAGAAACAAATACCCTTCTTTCGGTTCTATTCTAGTATTAATTGAGGTTCAATAAGATCTTTGGAATTTCATCTCCTTCAATGACCTTTAGTATTCCAACGTTTTTCCTCATCCTCTTTGTGATGATGAGTAAGAAGGATAATGATTACATTTCAAATTTTTCTCCTAGCGTTGGTGGGATGTCATGGATTTTGGCCATATGTTCCTTGTGCATCATGAAGACTGCCCTTGGGCATGGGGGCATCTTTATCATCTAAGTTTTACATTCTATCATCATGGAGTTTCTTTATCTCTTCTCAATCCATTTTCCTAAAGTTTGTTTTGATTATGCTCCATCAGTTTTAGATCATTTGTTACTTCTTCTTTGTCGTCTTTAACTGTAGATTTTATCGTAAGAACATTGAGTGTGAACCTCCTTCACTTGGTACATGGAAAGATTCAACATAAAATAGATGATATTAACTCCAAATAAACTATAAAAAATAATCATCTAAATGAAAATAACTAAGGAATTAAATGATTGAAATATCAGGTAAACTTCCCTCAATTCAATTCTTTTTTGCATACTCATGATTGAGGTGTTGTGTTTTCCGGGCTACCAATAATGTACTATATCTTGATCTTGAAATATGAGGGAAATAAATTAGGAATTTATTAAAAACTATAGCAATAAAGTTTTATATCTCAAAAATTCCTTTCCAATAGTATATAGAATGCGCAAAACAGACACCCTAGTCAAAAGTTATTACCATTTTACGAAAGCCATTTTTTTATGTATGAGAGGAGTTAATTCTTACTCCTCTGACTTGTCATCGAAGGAGTTAATACTAAAACCTCTGAATTTCTATCAGAGGAGTTGATTTCAACTCCTTCACCTTGTGTCATAGGAGTCTGAACAAACTTCTCCGATGCACATCAGATGAATTTGAATGAACTCTGATTTGCATTGGAGGACAAGTCATGAACCCCACTGAGTCGAAGATGGAGTTTGAGTTATGAAATTCGTTGAATGATCAGGTTGGTGTAAACTCATGTAAGTTTTCTGGGAAAGTAATTATTGTAAGTTTGAATCCCATATATCGTCTCTGTATCGTCATCATGCATGTGTTTTAGATTCACTAAGATTGAATTGTCACACATTAGGCTTAGTTTCATGTAATAACACTTGATTTAAATGTGATTTTAAATAAGTTCATGAGAAATGGGAAATTTCAAAATAATTAAAAATGTTAAATGCGAGTACCCCCACAACACTATACTTCAACTGTCAAACTTAATATTTATTATAAAAATTATTAAAATGGGAATCATAAGCTCTCCCCTTTCCTCACACTTCCTTAAGATATGTTAATTTTTAAATAAAATGGAGGGTTTTAATTAAGTGAAAGGGGGAATGGGGGTGGCATGCCACACACCTTTCCCCACATTCCATGGGGTAATTTTTACACATGGGGGAGGTGTTGGGTTACTTCCCCCTCCATCCTCATTTTTTATAAACCAATTCAATGTGACCCCACACTCATTTAACCTGCCTTGGAAATTTTTGAAACTTACATTAATCGATGTATTTTATGGGTAATAAATTTGTTCGCCACTGAAGTTCATATTGAGTTCCCTGACCCCATCACTAATGTTAAAAATAAGTGCCTCGACCCAATCGACAATTTTAATACTAAGTGCTCCGATAATGTTCGAGCATGTCACTGAAGTTGGTGATAAGTGTGCTGAAGAATTGCTAAAGTTTAAGGTAAGTCTATCGATCCATGCGCTAATGTTAATAGTAACTTTGTCGATCATCTACGTAAGAGGATTTGTTTAAGAATAATAGGTGCTTATGTTTTAGAAAAAAGGAAGAAATGTGGGGGGGTACGCGAGCCCAGGGTTGGGATTTCAAAACCCATGAGAATGTCAAATTTGATGGTTTTCCCGACCTCAATAACTGTTCTACGGGTTTCTACGAAGAATCTTGATGGCTATTAAAAAAAATTAACCATATTTGATGGACAAACTGGCCCGTGACGAGCAATTTTCTTGTCAAATTCCATCCCTACGGGGGCCATGGGACCTCCCCTCCACATCACCCACTACTACTCCACATACATATCATTTATAAAAAAAAAATTATGACATTGTTTTGAAATTCTAATTTATTTAATTATTTATTTTTTTATTTAGGATTGTTTTTTTTTTAATTTAAATATTGTTTTTATTAAGATTTCAAGTTTAAATAATCTAAATTTAAATTAAATAAAAATTATTTAAACCTAACACTATAAGTTGCATAAGATAGACCTTTCAACTAAAGTAGGTTGGTGTGGAGGCATGACTAAAAAGATACAAACTTGTATTGATGTTGTTGGAGGCTTTTAAAGGCCAATAACTTGCTCATAGAACATCGGATTTGAGTTTTGTTTCTTGCGCTGATAAGATTGTCGAGATATTAATGGAGGAACATTGTTAACAAATAACACATGGAGAGACAACTCACCTCCCTAACATTCCTTTTCAATCATTTTGGAGTCTTAAACGCTTGTGTTTCCTGGACATATTTTTGAGCAGATTGAAAATTGAAGAAGATATAAACGCTAGACGTTGAACGATCGCAAGATATCTAGAAGTTTCACTCTTAGAATTTAATGTAACAATTCTTAAGGGGTAGTTATTATTTACTTCGAGAAGATAGGCAGTCAAAGGGAACCCTAGGAGCTCCCTGGTATAAGTAGAGGTGTTGTATTCCCAAATGAGCTAAGGAAAATCAGTTGGAAATTGTGGTAAGAAGCTTATCATAGTTGTAGCCATGTATATGCATTTTTGACTGAATATAATAGAGAAAAAATTGATCTAAAGTGTCTTGTGTTGTTGTTACTTTATATCTAAATGAATTGTAGAATGTCAATTTAAATTATTTTCTCTGTTATTGTGTATTCTCATGTATGCATGAATTATATGGTTGAATGTATGAATCTGGGAGAGGTTAGATAAGTTTAAATTGTTTATCTTCCTTGATCTTATGCAAGCAGTGCATTGAGAGGGTCTGTTTCGAATAAGAATCTCATAAGAGATAGCGTGAAAGATTTGGTTGCAAGGAGTACATAAGTGTCTGCAAGGTGTGCATAGAAAAAGTTTGTTTTGACTAAGAAAGCTCAGGAGAGATAACGTGGAACTATATGCAAAGTGTGCATATTGTCCGCAAGGAGTGCATTGACAATGATATGCAAAGTGTGCATATTGTCCGCAAGGAGTGCATTGACAATGTCCTTGACTCAGGAGCTCAAGAGGAGCAATTTAAGAGTTATTTGCAGAAAGGTGCAAGCCATGCATAGTCGCCTAGAAAGAAGCTAAGTCTTGAGTGAAGATATGTTGCAAGGCATGCACATATCCAAAAATATGACTAATTATTGAAGAAACCCTTCAATGATTCCAAAGATCAAAGAAAGGACAAGTACAAAGGAGTTAGTGGGAGAAATCCTTCAGTAAGGAGAATCTTTTAAGGTGTTTCAACATAAACGATTAAGATCCACCCAGGAGAGGAAAAATCATTCTAGACCGTCAGATCTAGGAAAAGTTGCATGGTGGTCAGCCATGAGTTTGTAATGACCTCCCATTCATCACAACATCAACCTCTCATAACAAGTGAAATACTTTTTTTTTTGTGTGCATCTATACAAGGGTAACAAAAGAATTACACTCTGCGTCGCATCATGACGATGAACATGATGCTCGCAACGACGACAACAACATGATGATATAAGTCGCACATCAAGCATCTGGAAGCAATGAACGATGACCAAATAAGACTGACTACCCGCTTGTCCTACCCTGCAAGGTTAGGACCTCC
>CBVK0100627923.1:0-11759 GCA_900067695.1 Picea abies | reverse complement strand
GTATATAAAAAGAGACACAAATATACAATAATACACAATTTCTATTAATGAGCGAAATGTACAAAATTGTAGAAATACAAAGTGGAAGACTTGCTAGAATGGTCAAAGCTTATCTCTGAGAAGAGATGTGATAGCTACTCACATTTTAAAGAAGATGATTGTTACAATGAGGATCCAAAGGAATTTTTAACATAAATAAAATCCAAAACCCTAACCCCGGAAGATGAAAATCCAACAATTTTGTGGACCCCATTTTGGGTAGTTTGGTGTATCAACTTTCAGGGGGCATAGCTTTGGCATACAATCTCTGTTTGGGGCACATGATATCCAGTTGGAAAGGTATCATCGAGGAGATTCATTTTGGGGGATCAATAAAATCCATCAATTATCATTGAGGTTCTTGATCCCAAAAAAGAAATCATTTAGGCCCTCAAAATGGCCTTGGAAGTTCAAGAACTGAAAAGCTGCTAAAAATAATAAGTTGCCAGAAGATTGTTGTGAGACTGTTGGAATAGGTGGTTGGCCATCGATATCCATCTGTATCTTCCAGGCTTGCTTATTTCTCTATTACTATTTATATTCATATATATGCAGGTAATACGATACTTTCTTTTCTTGTTTTTGTAATTATGAAGGCAATTGATGGGATATATCCTTAATGTATCAGCTAGAACCAAGTATTAATAAGAAATCAAGTTCATTTTATATTTTGTTGTTTTTTTATCTCTATAATTCGATGTGTTTTTATAATTTATTACATGTTCAATAATTTATCCAAGGGACATAAAAGATGTTATGAAACTGATATATCAACAACATTCATAAAAACCCTAGAGTAGCAAACAATTTAATAAAGCATATACACAACAAACCAAGTAACAAGTCCGCAAAAAAAAATAGTAGGAATATTACATCCTCCCTCTTTCTATATCTCCTCTCTTTATCTCCTAGATCTACCACCTCTTTCTCTCTCTCCTCATTGTTAGTATCACTCTCACTCTATCTTTGCCCCTCTTTTTCTATCCCTCCCCGCCTCCTTCTCTTTGCCTCTACTTCTACCTCCCTCTCTCTCTGTCCATCTAAAGGTGAGGTAATGCTCACAATGAATAAAGGATATGTGCAACAGAAAAATGTATCCCCGCTTGTAATGTGAGTGTTAAGTTTTTCTTCTTCTTCCAATGGAGTACTTATATGAGTACTTGTATTAACATGACCATGAACTAGACCTAGACCATGATCTATACCCCCCTAGATCCATCTAAGCCTAGGAATAACCTATAATATAACCTTAACCCTATCCACACCCAACGCCTAAGTAAAGTATGCCTATACCTCTTGTTTAATAATGATATTTTATAGATACAACCATTCACCTATGGTTTAATAATTATTTCACATGGTTTATGATGATTATGGTACGTTGATTCTGCTTTTTTATTTTAATATAAGCATAATATTTTAGTGGATTCAATATTCTTTATATGGAATATTTATCCTTCTTTCACAAACAATGTTTTTCATGCCCTAGATTATGTATGATGAAAAAATTATCTATATGTACTCTCACACACACTCTCTACCCCCCTCCTCCCTTCGTCTCTCCCCGTCCCTCCCATTATCTCTCCTCTCTCTCTCCTACATATACCATATATCTCCCACCTCTCTCTCTATCTACCCACCCATCTTGTTCTTCCTCTCCCACCCTCTCACACTCTCAAAAAATCCATATCTACCCCCTTCTCTCTTTACCTCTTGCATCTAAACCTCACTCTCTTGCTTTATGTATCCCCTTCCCTCTCTCTCCCCCACTCTCCTCACCTTTCTTTATTTTATTCTATCTAGCCTCCCTTACCTCACTCTCCCCCTTTCTCTCACTATCTCTCTCTCTACCCCCCCTCTCTGTCTCCCCATCCATCACTCTCACACACTCTCTTTGTCTTCCCCTCTCCCCCTCTCACACTCTCCCATCACTCTCACACGCTCTCTTTGTCTTCCCCTCTCCCCCTCTCACACTCTCTTTCTTATTATCTATCCACCCCCCTCCCTACATCCCAAGGAAATAAATGGCCTTGACCTAGAAATTTCAATATATAGACCTAATCCTAGACATAGAAAGAACTAGACATGGCAATACCTAGACC
This sequence comes from Picea abies, assembly GCA_900067695.1. Classification (NCBI taxonomy): domain Eukaryota; kingdom Viridiplantae; phylum Streptophyta; class Pinopsida; order Pinales; family Pinaceae; genus Picea; species Picea abies. Next base: position 9,618 of record CBVK0100627923.1, on the reverse strand, counting down.
ATGACCTAGACATATATGATTACCATGACGTAGACCATGACACAGAACTAGAGATAGAACTAGACCATGACCTAGACCATGACAATGTAATATACTTGATTCAGAACCCTTTGTAATTATACATATAGGTTGGTGATTCGTTGGAACCAAGTGTAAATGTAATGTACATTTTGGTTGGTAAGCCGTTGGAATCAACTTTTGATGTTGCGCGCATTAGAGTAGTGTGTGGAAAAGTGTTAACAAAGATAGGGTGAGCATGTTTTGTGTGTTTTTCACACCTAGGTAAGTGCACACATTGCACCATGTTGTGTGCACATGGGTAAGTGCACAATAATGACTTGGAAGTAAGCAAAGTTGAGTTATATGTATGATTATTTATGTATAGAGGTCGGAGAGCTTGTGTGACTTTTGGGATGGTGAGTTGGGACATAGATAGGCCAATGCGCATATCCATGTAATATAATAATGATTATTAATTTAATATTGCATCACTACACATAGACATACTCAGACAGAAAGCAATGGGGGGATTACTCCATAAAAAAATGGAAAAGTGGGTGAGTCTTAAGTCTTGGGGAATATTTTAATAATATTTATGGAAACGTGTATTGTGGATATGTTTTTATCCTAAGTTCTCGAGGGTAGGGAATGATTCACCATGTGGTTTAAAGCTACTTATAAAGGTGACAAGTGTTAAGTGGAAGGAATGAAATATATATTATTGGCTTTAGTGTATTTTGTGGGATTATTGCATTGTTATGGAGGTAGGAAGCTCTAGTGAGAAGAAGGGGGTCGGACTATATGGAAAATATGATTATTACCTTATCTGCACATAGAAAATTGTAAGGATTTGTGGGCTATAATCTTAGTTATTTTCGAGAAGACGGGTTGATAGATTGTGAGAAGTCTCTCTAGGTGAGACATTGGATGTTGTGAAGTAGTTGTCAAACTGTGAGCATACTCTCTAGGTGAGAGTATTGTTGAGAGTTTCTCCTTGGTGTGTTGAGAATTGGTCGTAGGGATCAAAGACATCCTATCCGACCTATTCTTGGTAAACCTGGGAAGGAAAGTGGGGAAGCCGAAGGAATTTTTAGAATATAAGGGCACACTTCCTTGGGTGTGTTAAGTGCATGAGGAATGAGGGACTGTGGACTAATTGTAGCAGTGGGAATCTAGGAATGAGTAATTATGTTGAGAGTCAGACCTTAGTGTGTCACTAGAAGTATTTTTCCATGGTGGAGTTGAGACCCAAATCGGTGGTAAAATGTTTCTAAAAGATTACGAGAAACAACCCGAGTTAAGGCCGCAGTTGGTGACTTTTATAAAAGACAAGTGTTCTTTATGTTCTTGTTTTATTTTTATTTTTTGTCTTGTTTATATATGTTTGAAATGGGTTAATTCTTATATGTTGTTGCATATAAGTATTTTTTTTTTATTATATTTAATGATGCTTGCACCTGTAAGTATGATGCATATAGCCTGTATTTGTAGTTGTGCATGGATATGACCAGTTTGGTTAGCATCACTAGTTAAGTTAACCTGGTGCTTTTGGTTATGAGTATTAAAGAAGAGGATTGAGTGGTCGAGTGCATAGGATTGTAGAATGTGTGCATAAAGAGGGTGGAATTGTGTGTGTGGACGGAGAATTAGACCAACGCATAGTGAAATCAGAAGTGGGACATGACACCTAGATGGAGGTGCACGCAATTATGTTGTGTCATCATTATGTTGGTGCACACAATTTTGAGTTACTTCTGCTACTTAAGGTTGTATTAAAAATAGAATGTTGCTTTCGTTGTTATATAATGTGTGGAATGACTAAATCTTGGGCTCGACATGTTACTTGAAGAGATACTGCACGTACTGAGTTTAAAGTAGATTATGCACAGTGTACTTTTAGAGTAACATTGGTCAATAGTATGCTAGGAATGTTACATTTTAGTTGACTAAGTTCTCCTGAAGTTGATTTTGTGTGAAGTGTCCTAGCCTGGGGTGGATGGGGACATTACAAATTGATATCAAAGCATTTTGGTTCAACACTAGACTTGTATGGGCAAAAGACTAGCGTGAATAGATGTGTGCACTAAGAATTGGTGCCTCGTAGTGTAGAGTTTATTTTGTGTGGAAAACCATTGGTGCATGGTATAGAACTATGATTCACACAAAGATAGTGATGCAGAGATGTGTGCAATAAAGTTTGAAATGTTAAAATTATCCAAGGAATCCGAGGAAGGGATTTTGACAAAATGGTGCAAAGTTTTCATGTATTTTTTGCATGAAATCAACTAAAAAATCTTAATTTATTGCACATTTTGCAGACTTATTAGTGATTAGAGAATACGAAGTTAGTGCAGAAGGTTAAAATCATGGAAAATGGGTAGAGGAATTACAATCCTGATGATGAATTTGGGGATCTGTATGTCGGTTTGGGTGTTGATGGTACATAACCCAAGGAGGAGTGCATGAATTGGGTAGAAACCATAAATGGATTGCAGAAAAATGTGGAAAGATATAGGGATGATAACAAAAGCATTATGAGATCCATGACTCAAGGCGATAACTTCAATGTCAAATTGATGCAAATCCTGGGATAAGGAAACAAGGTTGCCTAGATCAAGAAGTCGTAGGTCTCATGATGAGAAGAGAAGAGAAGAAAGAAGTGTTGGTGAGCATACTTTCAAGAAAGCACACAGTAGCTCAAGTCCATCTCTTGACTGAAAGCATAAGAGAAGGACCATGGTGGATGAGCTATAGGGAGAAATAAATAAGATCAAGCCTGCTACCTATTGTAACCTAGGTCTACACCCCTTCCTCTCCTCTCTCATTTCCCTATGCCTTTGTCAATTATTTCCTCTTCTGGTTTATAAAGTCAGTTTCACATATGTTTAATGACCTTGTTTTCCTTATTGGATTGTTTGAATGACTCTTTGTGCCAAATTATTTATGTTTTCCTTGAAAGATAATTTCTTGTCTGGTTTGAGTTTCAAATACTTTTCATCATGTTTTCCACTAATTGAACATGCAACAGGCCCACCAATCCTTTCTTGTGAGAAGGAGACATCCAGGTCCACCAATTCCTTTATATGCATAGTAAGAAACATGATAAAAAATGCATCATTTAGAATAGTCCATTTTAGGCTTGAAATACAAGAAAACAAATGGGTTCAATTTTCAACCGTCAGATTAAGCAAAGATTAAGTCACGATCGTCAGATCTCATTGGATAGAGATCGACGGTGGGGAGGCATTATGGATATTAGGAAGAAAATTAAAATTTCTACAAGTTGTGAGCCCGTAATCGCTCAGGATCATGGATCTTGCTAGATCAACAGATCAATGGTGCATATCGATCTCTCTACAAACGAGCATCTTCGCATTGCGGGGATTGAGAAGTAAATTAAATTTTCTGCAAGTTGTGAGCCCGCAATCTCTCAGGATCATGGATCTTGCTAGATAAATAGATCAACAGTGCATATTGATCATGCTACGAATGAGCATATTCACATTATGGGTATTGGGAAGAAAATTAAAGTTTCTGCAAGTTGTGACCCTGCAATTGCTCAGGATCGTTGATCCCTAAGCAAAGGAGACGTCCTAGGCGATCTCGTACTCCAAGAGGAACAAGAAGAAGTTGAGTGAGTAAAGGAATCCAAAAGGACCGAATCCTGGAGTTCATTTGGACCATCTGTTAACGAGGACACATGGCTCTCAATCTAAATGTTCAGAAATACGACACTTCAGAGGATTGCACGAGCAAGAAAAAGAAAAATACCAATGCTCAAACTCTCGAAGTGAATCTCGGTCCTCCAAATCAAGAGGAAACATGGAGGGATATATCTCACTTCAAAGATATGACACTCCGAAGGATTGTAATAGCTATGCATTGAAAAGGCCCGAAGCCTAGAGTTCATATGGACCATCCATCAAGGAGGACATGTGGTGCCAGATATGACACTTCACAAATACAACACTTTGGAGGATTGCACGACCAAGAAGAAGAAAACTCCAGAAGACCAAACTCTCGAAGTGAATATCGGCCATCCAAATCAATAGGACATGTGGAGGGATATATCTCACTTCAGAGATATGACGCTCTGGAGGATTGTAAGAACTATGCATTGAAAAGTCCCAAAGCCCGAACTCTTGAAGTAATTGTGGACCATTTATCTCAAATAAACAAGAACTGTTGATCTCTGCAGCAAGTAAGAAAGGAATATTAGTCGAAGTCCCAAGTGACTACCACGTCAACCGGGCATGTACTACTTTGGGAGTTTTCCATGCTTTACATTCCTATCCCCCGAAGCCCGAAGTTCCGAAGTGACGAGAGACTGCCATGTCAACTAGGCCCATACCACTTCGGGATATTTCCATGCACAAAATTCATAAAATCCCGAAGCCCGAAGTCCCAGAGACATGTGGAACTCATACATCAGGACACATGGCATTCATTTCAGGTCACCACGTCACTCTAGACCCATACTTCTCAACGAGTTACACAAAATTTGCATCATCACTAAATCAGATAGAGGAGTTATAATATGGATTATGGATAGAAATTAAATAGGGGCGGTAAAATTATCATGGTCACCTGGATTACATATTGCGGCAAGATCGACTGCCACACTTCATTGTGGGGACGAAAAATGCTTGAACGTTAATTTTCCAGAGTTGTCTCGCAATTGAAACCATGATATAACTTACGAGGTACGTGGAAGTTGTTGGTGGATTGTGGGAGTCAGAGCAGTGTGGATCCAAACCACCCTAGACAACTTTTGCAATCATGTGCTTAGATGATGTCAGGTCACCATGTCACTACGAGAGATTTTCATGTTGCACATCTAGTTGTCTCTAGTGGCCTCCAACAATGTGCATGAATGCCATGATCAATGCAGAACTTAGCTCTGTCACTTCGAATCAGTTTCTTCCATAGTCTCAGTTCATTCCAATTCTCTCATCAGTCCAGTCTCATCGTTGGTGGCAATTTTAAATTATTTGGTTCAAGACTTTGTTTAGTTTAAAGAATAATAAGTGATCTTCTATGTGTGATAAGAACCACTCTTTTTTATTAAGTCAAGTGTGAGTTATAAAGTGTTGTACTCCAACAGTGTTTAATTCAAGTTAATTAGTCATTCTACAATTGTTAATGTAGAGTTACGTCTCAGTCCTAGATCGACGAGAGCCTCTGCAACTCTGATAAATATGTAGTTTCTATATGTTTTGAGGGTTCGATTTTTTGGAAAGGATAGTAATACATCAAACTGGTTGGACCCATTCTATGCATGGATTAAATCTCTCTACGATGAATATACTCTTGATGATATTGTTTCGTTCAAATATTCATGTGTTTTTATCTTATCTTGAATGCATTTTTTTATTTGTGCAAAGTACATTTAATTTCCTTCGGCTATTGTATAACTTGTCGTTATTGATATGCAGCCTGTGGAAATAGCTAATACTTGGTGAAGATTTGTTTTTATTGCAATCTATGGGATAAATTGTGTTTTTGATACATGTTTAATGCCTTAAAATGATATTTTAAGTATTGAACTTCTTGCAGTAGATTATTCATCGAGTAATTTGTTGTTTCCCTTTGTTTTCTATTATTTCACTTATCTGTCATTAGTGTGCCACCAGCCAAGGAGGACCCTCATCCATACCTTTTATACAACCCAACCATGCTTCTGTATTGATAAAACCAACCCTATAACTGACCAACAAAACCAACTTATAAAGAACCAAACCATTCTAAACTTGAGGTGGCCTAGCTTTTCCCTTCAGTATTCAGGTGCATACTTTAGGACCAACATCTTCTTGCGTCGTTGTCGGGGAACAGAGTAATGAAATATCTTTCCCTTGGAGAATGAAAGTGATCATATCTGATCTTTGATGGTGAACAAAGTCCAGACACATTTAGACTTCATATCCTTCACCTGGTGACTCCCTGGTTAAAGAATCTAGTGGCAACTCCACTGAGTAAAATTTACGAAAGAAATATTGGCACCCAGAAAGGGACTCAATAGACCCAAATTTGAACACATAAAAGACACCAAGGCTCATTCTAACCCTCAGAAGGACACCGTAGTCTCTGATCCAGAAAGAAAGCTAATAAAATACACAACTCAGAGGTATACCTCCCCCCTCAAGGGTAAATTTGGTCCCAAAGAGTCTACTTATCTTCATCATCATATACAACTTCAATTTTCTAGCCCTTATAATCACAATTCCAAGGAACATCAGACATCTTCAAATCTTGACTCTACTTCATCATTTAGTCCGACATCCACCACTGCAAATCCCATAAATATTCTGATTCCTATTTCCCAAGCCATGGCTGCTAACATGATGAATGCCATAATTGTTGCCAAATATGCAGCCCTAGTTCTGCCTGTAGGATTACATGGACTCCAAGTCACATATTACATGAAATATTTACCAACATATGATGGGGAGGGTGATTTCGCTACTGAGGAACATTTGGTATCATTTTACATCTTTGCAGACAACTTTAACATTGACTATGTAGATGTGTGGATGAGGTTCTTTGTACATAGTCTGTATGGGGAAGTAAGGAAATGGTGCTAGGATATTCTTCTAGACTCCATCATAGATATTGAAGTGTTAGATGTATATTTCATAAAGCAATGGGGAGATAAGAGAGATTATCTTGACTACATCACTGAGTTTGGGGCTCTAAAGAGAAAGAATGGTGAATCTATTTGGGGCTCTAAAGAGAAAGAATGGTGAATCTATTTTAGACTTCACCAAGATATTCAATAAGATGTATGGTAGAATCCCATATGATATCAAACCAACTGAAGCCTCTACCAAGATCACTTATGCCAATTCATTTGATGCATATTTCTCCCTACTGCCGAGGGGAAGAATATCCACCACCTTGTTGTCCATGCAGGAAGCAACCATTGAGGTTGAATCCAATATCTTGGCATCATATAGGTTAAAACCTAGGTCTAATAAAGACAAGAAACAATAGAGGGAAGATTCCCCTCCCTCCTCTAGCTCGGTCATATCTAACCCCAAACTTGATGAAATGACCAAAACTTTGAAAGATCTGACATCTGGAATAGCTAAGCTGAAATGGGAATCTAAACAACCAAACAAAGCTTTTCAAGGGGCTGGAAATAGAAATCCAAATCAGTTCAGAAGGTGTAATGATGCACCTCAAATAATGTAGAGAGAAAGGAGGAATGTTGATGATCAAAGGGTAGCACCTCCTTTCCAATACAATCAGATTGAGGAGATATATGTAGACAACAATATTGTAGATGATAATAATGTACTTTTCAATGAAACAAATTATTATACTAGTAACTTAATGCAACAAGAATATGAGGTAGCACAACTGTCAAATCAATTTCATAATTAGATAGAGGAACAGGGAGTTATTCAAGGCCAACCCCCCAAAAAATACCATTTGAGGAAAAGAAGGGGGACTCCCAAAGCCACTACTTCTGATAAAAAAAAAAGGATGAAGTCCTTCCCAATCCAAATCCAAAGAAAGATATGTCATCTAAATCTCAACAAATTCCCCCACCTAAACCTGCAGTCCCTGAGATAAAGGAAGCTGATAGGCCACCAACCTCTTTTAGCCCAGAGCATGAGTTAAGCAAGATCAATATCCCTATGGCTTTGATAGAACTGATGAAGAATGAATCTTTCAAAAAATCCATCATGAAAGTTCTCCATCCAACTCCTTTTATTGTATCTTCTAATGTAATTAGTCTATAGGATGAGAACCCAACCATTACTATGGGTCCACAAATTGAGGATGGATCTGATGCTTCTCCACCATTATATATATCTTTAAATGCCGATGAGAAGATCATGCATAAATGTCTTATGGACTCAGGAGCCTCGCACAATGTTATGCCCAAAGTTGTTATGGAAGAACTAGGTCTAGAGATCACCAAACCTTACCAGGACATGTACTCCTTTGATTCTAAGAAATTAAAATGTCTGGGACTGATAAAGTATATGGTGGTTTCCTTAGAAAAATTACCAACGAAGAGTGTAGTTATGGACATTGTTGTGGCTAACATTCCCCCAAAATTTGGCATGCTCTTATCCAAAACTTGGGATAAGAAGTTTGGAGGACCATTACAAATGGACCTCACTTATGCCACCATCCCTACGTTTGGTGGGAAACATAAGAGGCTATATAGAGAGGTCAGATTATCCTATATCGTCAATGACCATCAAAACCCAAGCAATCATCCAATTTATGCTATGGAGAATGAGATTGGCTCATTTGTTTTTCATTTAAATGGTGATGAAACCGAAATATCAGTTATCCAATGCAAAGATCAGCCACTGATAGATAAAAAAAAAGAGAGTACGAAAGATGTATTTTGATGGCTCTTCATCAAAGGAAGGATATGGGGTAGGTATACTCCTCATTTCCCCTTCATAAGAGGTAATAAAACTCTCTTATAAGCTGGAGTTTGAAACTACTAACAATATAGTTGAATATGAAGCTCTGGTGTTGGTATTGAGGGCTGCCAAAGACATGTCCATTGGTTGTTTGGAAGTTTTTGGTGGTTACAAGTTAATTATCAATAAAGTTAAGAACATCTATCAAGATAAACAACAGAGGCTCAAGCAATACAAAAACAAGGTATGGGACCTGATCGACAATTTATTTATAACATTTAATATATCCTTCATCCCTAGAGAAAAGAATCAGAAGGAAGATTCTCTGGCCTTGGATGCCAACACTTTTATACCTCCCCTTGGTACAAATATTAAATACCAAGTGGAAATCAAACATAGGACAACCATACCAGACAATATAAAGCACTGACAATTCTTTAGTGATGATCTAGAGCTGCAGAGGTTTCTACAGACAATTGATGAATTATCCAATATATCAATCGACCAAGAAAGCCAAGAGGGTGAAAATAATGAATTAGAAAATCAGCAAACATCTCATCTTCTAAAGACAGTAGCTAGCCATGATATTATGGAGCTGAAAACCAATCACATTCCAAGAGGACTAGTACCACTGGAAAGGTTGTTTGACAGTAATGATGTTTCCAGAGAAGCTTCCATGAAGAATCAAGAAGGAGAGGTAACAAATTGCAATATTGGGACCACTGAGAATCCCAAGATCATCAATCATTCTAAAGCATTAGCTGTAGAACAAAGGGACAGGTATGTTAGTCTCATCAAAAAAATTGTTGATACTTTCACTTGGTCGTATGAAGATTTAAAGACATTTGACACTGACATCATCCAACACAAGATACCTCTGAAGGCTAGCTCTAAGCCATTCAGATAGAATATTCGACAATTTAATCCCCTGTTGATATCCATAACCGATAAAGAGATGAAACAAATGTTGGATTCAAATATTATTGTACAATTGAGGTACTCAAACTGGGTGGCCAACTTGGTACCTGTGAGAAAGAAAAATGGGGAGATATTCTTGTGTTTTGATTTCCGAAATCTCAACAAGTGTTCTCTAAAAGACAATTACCCCCTCCCCAAGATGGATCATATTTTATAGAGGGTGGTAGGTGCTCACACAATTTCCTTGTTAGATGGATACTCTAGCTATAACTAGCTAGCATTGCGTGAAGAGGACAAAAAAAAAACAACATTG
>CBVK0100627911.1:0-10045 GCA_900067695.1 Picea abies | reverse complement strand
AGTGACCTCCTATTGACAACCACCTATAGCACCAATTACTAATCCTTTTTCCACCATTTTAATTAGCCCACCCCAATCTTCTATACGCTGAAGTCCTGACTTAATAAAAAAAACCAGATACTTCAATCCCTGGTCCAGCTCCATGAACTTGAAAGGGAAAGTAGCCTTAAAATGTAACAACTCTAGATCCAATATTCCATCTTGATGAAAGGTAGAGTTTGTCTCATTGATAGATAAATCCGAGGATAAAAAAAAACATTTTAATACCTTATCAATTTCCCACCATTCTTTCATATTAGCATTAGTCATAATGACCACATCATCAACAAACAAAATATGAAGAATCTTTATTAGAATTAGTCATAATGACCACATCATCAACAAACAAAATATGAAGAATCTTTATTGTCCTTAACACTTTAATACCAGAAACGTTACCTTCCCTTTGACATTCTTTCAACATAAGACTCAAAGCTTCCATTACTAGGATAAATACAATTGGTGATAAAGGGAAACCTTGCCTTATCCCTCTACCACTTTTAAATAAATTAGATGCCTCACCATTAATCAGAACTGAATATGAAGTGGAGACCACACAAATCATAATCCAGTTTTTCAAGTTTTGTCCCATACCAATCTGAAGGAGGACCAAAAGCAGCAGGTCCTAGTTGATACAATCATAAGATTTGTGTAAATCCAATTTTAATACCAGAGACTTGGAATTCTTCTTTTTAATACTATGGATACACTCATGTACAATGCCAATGGCCTCTTGAATATGTCTCCCTTGGAGGAAACCCAACTGCTCCTCTGAGAGTGATCTCAATAGAATCGGTTTAATCCGATATGCAATAATCTTTGAAATAATTTTATAACTGAGATTACACAGTGAGATCGGTCTAAAATATCCAAATAGGTCAAGATTATTTACTTTGGGGATCAAAGTAATGAAAGTTGAGATTAATGCTCCTGTAATAAACCCTTAAATTCTATATTTTTCCACCATTTCCAGGGGGTCCTCCCTGATAATATCAACCAAATGCTTAAAAAAATCTATTGTTCAACCATCCGGACCAGGACTTTTGTCCACTTTAAAAAAAAATAATACATTTTTTAATTCCTCCTTTTCCATAGGCTTGAAAATTTCATCAGCTTTTGTGTTGTCCATCATTTTTGGAAATAATGCGACCACCCTGACTTAATATATGGTAGAAGATCCTCTATGTTCTTTATAAAAGTATTTGAAATGATTCAAAGTTATTGATTTAATGTTCTCTTGTTCCCTGTAAATATGACCTTCTTCTCCAAGTATCTCCCAAACATATTTACTATTTCTTCTGTAACTCACATAGTTATGAAGGAATTTTGTATTTGAGTCTCCACTTTTGATCTAGGTAGCCCGACTACGTTGGCACCAATGTTACTCTAATTCTTTTAGCAAGTTATTTCTTTCATTATCCAAATATTTAATGGTGTGTCCTTCATATTAATACATAACCCCTCCGCTAAGTTATGGATCCTATAAGAAATCTCATGTTCCAGACTACAGAGCTGAGCACTATTGTTCTTCTTTCAGTCCTTTTTCAAATCTTTGGTGATGAACGTCAAGTCTTTCAGTTTCCATACCATATGTCTTTGTTTACCAGTCTCCTTTAGATATTTAGGATCCTTCCATAATTTTTGCAACATCAAAATGAACTCAGTCTCTTTATTCCACAGAGGATTGAACTTGAAAGGGTAAGCCTTGAATAAAGGAGGAAGATCAAACTGAAGAAGAATCAAAGAATGGTCCAAAATGAATGGGTATTCCACCTAGACTCTATATATTCCAACAGTATCAACTAGATATTTAGAAAGAAAATTTCTATCAAGTCTCTTAGTGATAAAATATATCCCCGAATTACCATTATGCCAAGTTGGCACAACTTTCCCTGACACAATATCTATAAGATTATTTTTGTGAAAAAAAGTATTAAAGAAATTTTCGAATGACCCCAATAAGGAGATACCACCCTAGATTTCTTTGGATGATAAAGTCAGATTAAGATCACCTACTAGATTTAGACTTTTTAAATTCAGCAATCCTAATGCCTCCAGTTTCTCCTAGAAGTGTTTACGCTCCAAACACGAGGCATAAATGTTAAGTATATTTAATTGTCTTCTACTTTATAAACAAATACCTGTCGATAATATCCCACTACAAGTAAGAAAAGGAACCAAATCAAAGTAATTAGGGTCCCATGAAACCAATAAGCCTCCTGAGGTACCAACATAGTTTACTGGACAACTTAACCAAGTTGGCCTAAGAAAATGGAAGAAAGAACAGGCTTTTTCCGAATGGACTAGTGTCCCCTGTAAGAAAAGAATATTGGGATAGGTCTTATCCAATGTACTTAAAACTGAGGCAAATTTTAGGGCACCTCCAATACCCCTTAAATTTAGTGATAGAAGTAACACTACTTTGATCTTCCAAGGGCCTTCAATGCTCTAAGGGCCTCACCTTCGGTGGAAGTGTGTGGAACAGTACCAAATGAGGAATTAAGTGTCAATTTTTTACAGACACTTCTGGTTTTTATTGGGGAAAGTTCAATTCCCAATCTCCTAGACCAAGCATACTCTTTTCCGGCCTTTACATTGGAGGACCTCGAACAACTAGCCTCCCCTTTCCCAACAACATCATCAACAATTGAATTACCAAGATAAACTGGTAATTTCACAGTTGAATGATTATCACAGATAAAAGGGATTAAGGAATCAAGTAATGCAGAAAGAGTGGACTCCCCATCATCTGGTTCCTTATAGCCAGGTGGACTAGAAATATTACTCCACAATAGTTTATTAGACTCCAGGTTACAGAAATCCCCAGACTGTAAGGAGGGCTCTGGAGTAGGACTACATAAAGAATCCTTTACATTGAACAAGGTCTGACAAACAATGGCTGAGACTCCAGGTTACAGAAATCCCCAGACTGTAAGGAGGGCTCTGGAGTAGGACTACATAAAGAATCCTTTACATTGAACAAGGTCTGACAAACAATGGCTGACACTGGCTCCAATCCTGTAATAAAAGATGAAGAGGTAAGTAGTGACTCAAGGCTTCCAAAAAAAATGTTAATATTCCCTGAAAATCCATTTACATCTGAGGGTGGTGAAACAACTTTTGTAGTAACATTTTTAATCCATGCTGAAGAGTTTATTACATCTCTTTCCCAAACAAATAGTGTACTAAAAAAAATAGACATAACGAATGAATATTACCTAAAACAATGGTCATGCACTCCATAGAGATGGGATCATCACTATCCCAACGAGCCACATTGATACCATAAAAACCCGTCTCCATGGAGAAGTCTGGAGAACTATAGAAAATATTAGTTTCTTCCTGTACATTATATTCAACAAAAAGGACTTTGCAATATCTCCTAAGGTGTGAATTACTTCTGCAAATTCTACATCTGAATGGAATCCCAAGATAATCTAGTTTCTGTAAGATATGTTTTCCCCTCCACTCTATATCTAAATACTCTGACAACCCCTGGTGAATGTTTATTTCAACCAATACCCTACCAAATTTTCTAGTAGAGCACAAGAGATTTACTTTGTCAACGATAATAAATTTTCCAAGGGAGTCTGCAATTGCAAAAATGCAGACTCATTCCAAAATGCAAAAATTTTTCCAAGGGAGTCATTCCAAAAATGCAGTGGAAGTCCCGGTAATAAAACACAAATATGAATAAAGGAGAAATATTTTGTTTCTGGATTGAACGCTACCCAACATATTTTTAATATAAGACTATTATTACCATCAACCCATTTCCCATCTACCAGGATATCAATATCTTCAAGACATTTGCACAAAAACCCTATCCAACCTTTGGTTAAGAAATATACTTGAGGTATATATCCTAAGACCAGACACCAAACCCACTCCAACCAGACTAATAACTTCTCTGCACTCATATTAGTGTATTTAAATCTACCAAATATACCACAAAGTTCCATCCTACAAGTGTCCTCCAGGCCTATATATGAGCCTAGGACCATTCTTTTGATAGATTTCTTAGTCACCCACTGTCTTTTTCCCTTATGGAAAATATTAGAGCCCTTCGATTTAAGACAAGAATTTGTTGATACAGTTCCACTCTCAGCTATCTGACGACTAAACCCCAACAATGGATTCGGAAACCCCATATTAGGCTCAAACAATGAAGGTATGTAAGTATCTAAGGAAGGCTCTAGACCAGGTTCCTTGCTGGGACATTTTTCTTGTAAAAATGGCTCTGTGCTAGAACAAGAACCATCGGTTTGGTAACTTTATACTACCTCTCCATTAGTATGTACATTAGTTACTTGTGCCACCTACCAAAGTACATCAACTGGATCATTCATTAAAATATTAACTTCCTCATTAATTTTATCCAACCTGTTAAGAGCCATCTGAGCTCCACTTGGAACCCACTAAAAAAAAAAGGTGAATATCTAGGGCTGGAATCACCCCAAAGTCCTAGGAATAAGTGGTAGTAAAGGAATATGACTAGAGATTAATGAATAAGAGTCCACCTGGGATCCACTATCCTAACCCCGAGAACAATGTAGAGGGGTTTGCATGTTTGAAAAGACTTATTATAGTTTCCAAAAAAAGTAATTAATACTACAAGAAATATAAGAAAGACATATTAAATGGAGGAACCACCAAATAGTCTAGGAAAGAGTTAAAAAAACTCCTACAAGCACCTGAGAACAGTAATGGTGAAAATAAATGATAAACTAGCCAGTAAATGAAGTAAGGAAATACGAGACCCTCCAAACCTAGTCGTTCTGGGATCAAAATCCACCACCAAGACACATGTTGACTACAATCTCGCCTTAAAATTTGAAAACATTATGACAGCTCCCCCTAGTTCATCAACACCCTCCATCGCCTCCATCCTTTCAAGTCATATTTCATATAGCTTGAAAGACAAAGACTAATAAGATTTATCTTGAGTTTTATATATTCATCAAATTTATCATGTATAACATTGTAATGTATTAATAAAGATATCATTAATATTTGGGACAATTTCGAATAATATCCATTTTCATAAGGCTATTGATTAGTGTAAAGTGTGGTTTAGTTAATTAACTCTTACATGGAAGTTTAAATTTTTAATGTTACATTTTTAGTGTGAGGGGAATTTTTTTCTTCTACTATTTTTTTTGTTTGTTAGTTTGTCTGTGACATTTGGGACTAACTTGTGGCTAAGAAACCACGACTCAGGGGCATCTAATCCATCAAAATCACCTAGAGATCGCACCTGGCCTGAGCCACGCCAACCCTTAACATGGCTAGATTTTTTGTCCCCGCAGGTTTCAAACCGGTGACTTTAACATCATAGAGCACCTAAACAACACACTTTGTCACCGACTGTCCTACACCTCGGGGACTTTTTTTTCTACTTTTTAAATGTGAGGATAGTTCTTATTAATTATTTTCCTTTTTATTTTATAATAATTCAATTAAGTATTTTTAAAGATAAAATGATATGGTTGAGCTATAAGATAGTATATTGCATTAACATTTATATGATGATAAGATAGTATATTGCATTGAGAATTTTATATGATCAATGATTATTATTTTATGTGTTAAAAAAAATTATTTATTATTTTTAATTGTATATTATGATAATTAATCAAGTGTTTTTTGGGTTAAAAATTTATTATTGATGTTATAAGAGAATAAATTTTATTGATAATTTTTATGTGATGATAATGTTGATGATGATTATCATTCATTAAAATTAATTTTGATAATTTTAAAAAAAAATTGAGAATTAATTGATTTGATTTAAAGTTCTATTTTTATACCAGAATAGATTGGAGAGAAGCTTTATTAAACATATATAGTTTCGATGAGTTGCTGATTTAGGAAAATATATATTATTAGAAAAAAAAATGAAATTAATATTTAATATAACATATAGAAGATATTATTAAAGAAATCATTTTTGTCCCCTACCATCTTATCACAAAAATGACATTCGTTCATCGCAATACATTTTAAGAATTATCTACCACTCCATTTATTTCTATCTATTTTTACATTTATACTTAATCATAAATAATTATTTTTTATTATTTTTTAATTTTTTTACTCATTAATATATTTATTATTTTAATATAAAAAATAACTTCAATATTTTTATAATATATTATTATAATTTTTTATAATAATAATAATAATAATCTATTTTTAAAGTCACGACGAAGCCAAACATCAAATTGGTGTATGAGACCTCCTTTGCCCAGCGATTTTACTGATAAAGTCTACAGAGGTATACATATCCTACCCCCTCTAGATTTGAACTTATAACTTCTTAAAAAGAAACACATGTTCTTAACCATTAAACCTACTCAAATTATATATATTATTATAAATAATACATTTTTGATACTATATATACTATATTATAATATATATCTATTAAAATTAATAAAAATATTATATTTAATACTTCAAATTTATATTATATAAATAAAATAAATAACTTTCTACATATTAATAAAACTAAAATGAATAAGTTAAAAAACCTTCAAATTACATCACGGATTATGTCCCATCCACATTACACGGTGACTTTAGTCATTGAAACTAATATGAATATGGAACCCACATACATTATAATGATCAATATGGGGAGATGACTCAAAGATACTATCTATGTATGATGTGAATTAGTTGTCACTTACCTTTATGTAAAATTAAGGGGCCCATTTAAATGATATGGGAGTTGTAGATCTTTCTTAAGGAAATAATAATTAAAAAATATATTATGCAACATTAACATTAAGGGGCCCAAAGATCTCTAAATATATTGAAGGAAATAATATTTAAACAATATAAAGCATTGTTCTTTCATATAAGTAATCTAAATAAATGATTATTCCTTTGTATAGAAATATTAAATGTTAAATAATTATATTTTATGATATAATCTTGTAACAAATGGGGAGGGGAGAGGGTGATAGTCTAATTCAAAGTTTGATACTTGCATATGAAATAAGTGGGATTGTAATATATACCTCTTAACTACTTGAGCTAATTTACTAGGATTGTTTTCAATGGAATACACATCTTGTGAAACTTTCCAAGTACTCACAAGGGAAGACAGTCGAGGGACTTGACCTCGAGACCTCATGCTTTCAATACACAGTGCTCAACCACTTGAGCTAATCCACCATGATTGTTTTCAATGGAATTCACATCTCGGGAAACCCTCCAAGTACTCACAAGGGAAGACAACCCAGGGAATTGACCCCGCGACCTCTTGCTTGCAATACACATCTCCCAATAACTTGAGTTAACCCCTCTAGGTACTTTCCCTCATTTCAAAGATGGTACAAGAGGTAAACCGACTAATTTTAGTTTTGACAACCTAACCTAGCAGGGACATGGAGTGAGTCCCTCACAGAGATAGCCAGCCCAGGGACTTGAACACAAGACCTCTTGCTTGCAATACATATCTCTCAACCACTAGAGTTAACCCACCAAGCTATATATGTTTTTTGTGTTTATATTGTTATGATTAATAATAATAAATTATGAAACTTAATTTGTACTAATATGATATAAAAATTACTTCTCTCAACACTTTATTTATAATTAGTAATAATAAAATTTAATATATATTTTTTTGTTAATTCTAAATATTTCAAAAATTTTGATTGTGTGTGTCTTGATTATTTTAATGTAATTTGCAAATTTTTAACTTAATATAACATAGATATTATATTTACTCTACAGATATTAATTAGTATAATTAATTAATATATGTAAAGTAAATATAATATTGAAGTTAAAAATTTGCAACTTCAACTAAAATAATCATCATCATCATATATATATATATATAATTTTATTTTTTAAATAAAAATACATATTACTTTGCCTTAGCAGAAAACTTATGTGTATGAATGTATTTGATAGCATGCCAGTTGTTTTTCCACCGTATAGGAAACTAGAATGCATGGACAGGACAATTGTTCATAGTTCCAAAAATTTAGGAAAAATCGACAACTTTTGACATATAGACAAGGAGACTTGCCACCTGTTCTACCACTAGCATGGAAATTAGAACAGGCAGTGGAATGATTGTCCCGACCACCTATCGGACCTAAACCTATTGAACCTAAACTAGAGACTAAGGTAGGAAAATTTTTCAAAAAGTTAGCCATTAAACCAGAGAAAAAAACCTGTGAGAATGTTGTACATGGGGCGAGCTGGAGCGTCCATCTTGGCATAGTCTGAAGGTGAAGGGATGGTAGCACGTTGGGCAATGAATCTTCTCAGGCTCGCTTGATAGGGAATCATACAAAGCATCCAGATGTTTCATGAAGAAACTCTGGTGTTGTTGCTTCTCTGTCAGGTCCCTTCTCATCTTAAAGATTAAGACCAACTGGTCTTACGTTAGTTTGTAGGATTTTGGAGCTAGGTGACTATGGTCATATTGAGCCTGGTCTTCATCTATGGTGGCATCAACGAAGTTGTTTGTAGCAGAAAAGTCAGTGACAGGGCCTTCATCTATGGTGGCGATGAAATTTTGTCCCAAGTGGTCCTCCAAAGGTAAGACTTCTTCTTCCACAATGCAACCCGTCGCAACTGACTCCTGAAAGGGAATGGTGGTGTAGGTGGTGAGATGGTCTTCCAAGGTGGTTGATGGTAGGAAAGGCAGAAATTCCTCCCAATTGGGTGGAATTTCTTACTGACTCCTGAAAGGGAATGGTGGTGCAGGTGGAGGGTTGGTCCTTCAGGGAGGTTGACGGTAGGAAAGGAAGAAATTCCTCCCAATTGGGAGGAATTTCTTCTTCCACCGCGCATCCAACTTGGAGAGTCTCTGTGCTAGGTGGACAAGGCTCCGATTGAGCATGTGCAAGCCATTTTTTCCCAGTGGAACCCGAATGGTCCCTGCCTTGTATGAGATATCAAGAGGCATGTACCAAGATGTAGTGTGTGCCATGGAGACCCTCTATACTGGGAGGGAAAGGCTATCGAGGAGTCTGTGCAAACCAATTCTACCTTGAAGAACCCAGATGCTCCCCGCCTGGCATGAGAGCTCGAGAGGCAAGTCTTGGGTAGTTGTGTTGGCCAAATTTGCTATAGTAGGCTAGCCCTCATTGGGGCTTGCCTCTTTCTCATGGCATGGATTCGCAGAGCACCAAGCAGGCTAAAATTTCAGCTAAGAAAGCTAAATCTTAGAGCATAACTAGTGGAATGATGTTGTGCTTTGGACCAAAGTGCCCAATATAAAACTTATCACACATTGAAAACACCAGTAGGGTAGAGGAATTGATGGCTCTAGTAGCCATTAGTGCAGGTATAATGGTCATAACCAAAATTGTAATGAAGCTGAGGAGCCGAGTCTGGACCTCCATTAAGGCCCTATGCATTAAACCTTAGCGCTCATGCAAACTAACCATCACAACTAGACATGGGGGAGGGTGGCAATGAGGGGATTTAACTTCATTCATAATCGCCCATCCATTAATGCGTGTGACTCATGTGTGATCCCATATGATATATATATAAAATCAACAAGAGGGTGGCAATGAGGGGATTTAACTTCATTCATAATCGCCCATCCATTAATGCGTGTGACTCATGTGTCATCCCATATGATATATATATAAAATCAACAAAGTAAATATAATATCAATGTTATTATATGAAGTTAAAAATTTGAAACTTACACTAAAATCATCATATGAGTGTTAAAATATACTATCTGACCACCATGAAAAGGTTATATAATTAAAACATGTTTGCAACTTAATAAAATTAACCATCCAAAAGGTATCAAAATCTAAAATAAACCATTGAAATTGGGCATCACTTTATTCGACCTTTAAACATTCTTTCACTCTCAAATCATAATTGTCCACAATAAAATATAGTTCTTTTGATCCTTTTAAAATTCTTTCGTAAACCATGCGTAAAATTGTTTTTTAAACCAAGTTCTTTAGTACTTACACAATGGACAATTTCATTTGATGCTTTTAAAATTCTT
>CBVK0100627904.1:0-11767 GCA_900067695.1 Picea abies | reverse complement strand
GTGCATGTCAGAATATTGAACCATCTTAATGAATGAAAAATTAAATATAGTTTGATTTGTTTTCCATAATACGTCACATTGTTAGCGCAATAGTTAAGCACATTAGTTTAAATCATTCGATTCAACTCGACAAGGTTGGGGGTTCGATTCCCTTTGGCGATGATTCCAGAAGCATAAGGCATTTTTATCCCAATGGGGGGTGCCACATGACACATTCTTATTGGGCCATGTGTCACTTTTGTATTCGTCCACTTGGAGCATAGTCAAAATATAGTCAACTCCCACATGAATGCATAGTCAACGCCATCTCAACGCCACTTTAGCATGCCGTACTGCCACCACTTTTTCCACATCATCCTATCATACGGTCCATTCAACATTGGCAGATTGACATCCATATTGATACATCATCCATGTGTATAGTCCAAGTCAACATCCGTACAGTCCACGTGTCCATTCGTACAATGCTATGTGTCATCTTTCTAGTGATGCCACATGTCATCTGTTCCTTTTCCATTTTTACCTATTTTTCCAAAAATTCAGAAGACCATATCTTTCTCATACGACATATTTTTTAGTTCATTCAAGTTCCATAGGAAATACATCGTCGAGCTCTATGAAATGTATTCATTTCCATCAACATTTGAGACTATAATTTTTTTATCATTCTTAAATCCACTTGGATCACACCTCTCCACTAGAAGAAATTTTGGACCTCCAAAAGTTTGGATTACTCAGCAACTAAGGATCAACTTCTTCACTTTTCTGGTCTCTATCGACTTTGATGATATGCACTTCAAACTAATCTCCATATTGGAACTAATCATTCTAGTGCTTGTCATTCCTTGCATGTCTTGGCTTGGCACTCCTTTAACTGTCCTTTTACTTCTTGATGTATTTGTTGGAGTATCTAAAAAAACGTATTGTTCATCTCCTTTCCTCTCCTTTTACTTTTTGATGTATTTGTTGGAGTATCTAAAAAAACTTATTGTTCATCTCCTTTACTCACTAAATTTTTTGTTTGACTTTCCTCTCACAAGGAATTAATATATACATCTTACATGGACATGGAATTAAATAACAACCATTTCTACTTATTTCACTCTTTTAATAAGTACTCTACCTCCATACTTCATACAAAGAAGATTATTTCTATCCTACTTTACAAAAATGGAAAAATGATTTGAATGCTCCACTTTAAATTGCTTCCCCTTAATGGGATCTTGCTTGGATAGGTGGGATTTTTCATGGGATTATTCTTCTGAAAGTACTGGAAGAAGCCTCACAATTTTATGTCTCTGATATTGACATTGAATCTGAATCCAAGAACCCACTAGATCCAAACACAGGCTTTCCTAGCAACTTGTATAACATCTCATATATGACACCATGAAATAATTTTGTGTCCTATGTAGCTCTCTCTCTGTATATATGGACACTTGTCAATGCAAGAAAGTAACTCCATATCCCTCATCCTCCAAAGTTGATACTAATAAAAAATTTACCTTCAACTCTAGAACATAGAACATCTCTTCCATCTCCATAGATCCTTCTGACTCTATATGGAATCTCACACATCCAACCCCCTTCATTGCATGTCAGGTATTAGTCCCTCAATCCATATAGCATTCTAAATACATCTGTGAAAAATATAAAGAACCCGACTTCATTCCCATCATGTGGAGAGAGGAGTCATTGTACACAAACCATGCTTCAATGTCCTCATACACTATACTACCAAGACAATCCATAAGAGATAATTCCTTCTCAAACTTCTCATCAAAATCATTAACCTTAGCTGATGTTACAACTTGTCTCTTTGCATGTTCTTTTACAACTTCCTTGAACCACTTCAGATGAAGTTGTGGATGAAGTTTCCAGCACTTCTCCATTCAGTGTCCACTCATATTACAATGAGTGCAATAATTATTTAACATTCTCTTAGACAACGATCCCTTCTTTCCATGTGGACTTGGAAGGTATTATTCATGTATTACCTCCTTTTCGATGGACATGATCAACTTCATCTTCAAATATTTCCTCTTTCTATACTTGGCCACACAATGGTTAGGTGATCGACAAAAAGTGCAAGGGTACATATTTCACAAGGTTTGAATTGCATCATTATTCTTCTTATAATCAAAGAAAGATTTTAAGTCATCATGACCTTTATAACTTTCATGGTTGTATTTAGTGTATAATTGATGAAGACAACTTGAATTAGCTTGTCCTTCGAAATTATCATCTCTCTTTGGAGATGACTTGCAATCACTGTCACCGTCATGGTGTGATGCACTACCAACTTGTGAGTGTTCTTTCTGCACTAAATTAGACTCGTCACTTGAAGAATTTATTTCCTTCGTTGTTTTGGAGAACTCTCCAACTTCCTCTTTACCATAATCCAATCCTGCACAATGAGGTCATTCTACCATTTCTATGGGATTAACTATACCTTAGCCATTAACTCCAAGGCATTTTCCTTCATATCCCATTTTCATTAGAACTTTCAACCCAACACCTTTAGTGTGCCTTTCAAATGCACTAAAAGAATTATCTTGATGAGAAGAATGTGAAATCGAAGAATTACTTCTACTATATACCTCATAAACAATGTCTGAATCTGGTGTGAAGGATGGTTTCTTTAATGCTTCCGCAGTCTGAAACTTTACCAAAGCCTCTTATGTGGCTTGTAACTGAATTTTCAACTTTTCATTAGAACTTTCAACCCAACACCTTTAGTGTGCCTTTCAAATGCACTAAAAGAATTATCTTGATGAGAAGAATGTGAAATCGAAGAATCACTTCTACTATATACCTCATAAACAATGTTTGAATCTGGTGTGAAGGATGGTTTCTTTAATCCTTCCGCAGTCTGAAACTTTACCAAAGCCTCTTATGTGGCTTGTAACTGAATTTTCAACTTTTCCTTCTCATCTTCCGATATGTGTAACAACCTTCTCAACTCAACATTCTCTTCCTGAATGCTCTGGTTGATCTCTTCCATCTCTTGAATCCATTCTCACTTTGATGCTTTTCCCATGGTTGTCCTTTTACAACCAAGATATGCACTTTCAAACTGAAATTCTTCAAGCATGCCTTCACCTTGCTTGGATTCACTCACAAATACTTGTGAGACCTGCTTTGATACCACTTGATCCGAAAATACTTAGATGCCAATTTAAATCATAAACATACATTAACATCCAACCTAATTCAGGAATTATGACTGTTACTTACTATTTGCATCTATCATGTGAATCCACGTACTTAACCAAACTTCATTAATTTGCACAATACACTTGTAGAATTAAAATGATGAAATGAAGTGAAGTAATAACAACAAGTCAAATGTCACATTACACAAGTTGTTAACATAGTTCACCAAATATTTTGGCTACGTCTCTGGGATCTCTTAATCCATGCACAGGTTCTATAATTCTTCTTTGCAAAGACTTCATTCTCCCAACCTGGGACCAGTCTACAAGGGGAAAAAGGATCTCACATAAAGTGGCTATCCTCCTTCTCAAAGAGATTTCACAACATGTGGCTCATTTTCCCATCCCGAGACTTACAAGTCTCTTTCAATAAGGACCTTCTGATTTTCTACAGAGAACTCAAGTGTGGATGTCATTATCAGCTTCACCTCGGAAAATTGAAACTTTTGACCATAAACACTCTATAGTTCCATAGATGCTTAATCACACTACATTACAGATTAACCCATCATGGGACTGACTTTCTATTCTACTGCACAACCTCAGGTGTAACTATCACCATCAGCTCAACCTCAAAAAACTAAGACTTTTGACTATAAACACCCTATGACTCCCATGGATGCCTGATGACACTGATTTACAACACACAAAAATACCACATTTGTAGGAAAACTCCTTTCTTACTCTCTCTCAATGGGATTACAAAGACTCTCTACAAAATTATCTGAAGGATCTCCAAGAACTCCTCTAAAAAAGATCCTAAAAAAACTTCATCAAAAATCTCCCATTAGAGAGATTATACAAAATATTTTACAAAAATGCATAGAATAGACCCTGCATAAAACAATTGTTTTTGTCTTCTATGCACATAGCCCCTGTGTGCTGCAATGAGAAAGGTGTTGTGATTTTATAGTGGAGGTTGGAGGTTCAAACCTGCCCAACCACCGTTATATTTCTATTTGGGGCATTAACCAAAACTCAAATGAAAAATTCTTTGGCGGTCTTTACAAATTAATGGCTTGGCGCATTGGTTAGTTCGTTGGTTTGTTGAGCCATAGGTTGAATCACATTCCCATCGAAATTTTGAACCATTCGAAATAATATAAACTTAAATATAATTTGATCTGTTTGTCGTAATAATTCACATTGTTAGCGCAAAATTTGAGCGTGTTGGTTTAAACTCTTCAGTTTGTTCTCGATGATGTCAAGGGTTCAATTCCCTTTGGAGACAATTTTGAAAGGATAAGGACTTTTATCCCAATGTAGGGTGCCACGTGGCACATTCTGATTGGGCCATGTGTAACCTTCTGATTCAACCAATTGGAGCATATTCAACATATAGTCACCTGCCATGTCAACACACAATCAACACCATGTCAGCATGTTATACTACCACCTATGATGCCACATCATCTTGTCGTATTGCCACATCATCCTACCATACTACCATGCCATCGTCCATACGGTCTAGTCAAAACTACCACATTAGCATCTATATTTCTACTTCATCCATCCATACAATCCACATCAACATTCATATAGTCCACGTGTCCTTCTGTACAGTTCCACATGTCATCCTTACACTGATGCCACATGTCATCTATCCTTTTTCCATTTTTACTTGTTTTCCCAAAACTTCGAAAGACCATATCTTTCTCATACGATGTCCATTTGTGTCCATTAAAGTTGTGTTGGAAACATCTCGTCAATATCTACACAATGGAGTCATTTCCATCAACATTTGAGACTATCAATTTTTTAGCATTCTTAGATCCACCTGGATCAACAAGTAAGTTAATTCCCTCATCTTTGAAGTAAGTTACTCACCATATGCTACTTCTTATTTCTGTAATCCTAATTCATGTATCTTTACTTTTATTAGCTAATGGTTGCAAGTGGTGGTGTTTATCTATGTGTTTATATTTACTGAAATTTGTGTTATGAGATATGGTATCATATCATAGTTTCGACTCTCAAGGCTTATGGACCTACCTAAATAGGAAATTTTTGTCTGTAGATCTGATAATAGATGGAAAATAATAAATATATAAGTACTCTTACATGGAAATTCATTGTATTTTGGGAATTTGATCCTTAAGAATACAGATATAGTAGCGCTTACCTAGAGTTCTTGAGGATATATCTACATTTTTAAACTAGGTTCGGTACATATCAAACAATGTGCATCGTGGACTTATAATTACCTTCAGATCAAGACCTGGGCGATGTGTACAAGGTCATCTTAATGCCCTTTTCAAATAAAAAACCTCAACAAATCTATCAGGTTTGGCTAATATACAAATCCTAATCTTCATAGATAGTTAAGGAAATCAAGTTAATTCTATCCCAAGCTAGCATCTATAATGATCCGACATGATCCATTCATTCTATTTATTATTTGAAACTAATAATCATAATCAATTGGATGAATTCCTCATTTTCTTCCTTAAGCCGATTCCAGGTCAACTTTGTCATTCAATAAATCTAAAAAACAACCTTGGCTACTCAAACATGGGCCTGGCATAATCATACTAGTTGAACCATTTTCTTTGGTGAAATCATTAATGCATATGGATAGCTATGAATGTACCATAATTCACATGTAAGAACCTTTCAATAGGTAGCCAACCGATTGATGGACCAATTTAACCATTTCAATTTGACCGATCTGGATCTAGTGATTTCAAAAGAATTTTTTTTCTTTATATGGTGGATAGTTTGTGGATCTATTAGATATGTCAGTGAACTTATACTAGTGTGATCTATTTTTATGGAGAAACCTTCACAATTTATGAATTTTCACTTTATAGAGAAGGCATGCCTAACCTATTTGTTGCGCCCTCTATGATTATTTGATTAAACCCTATGCAATTACATATTAATCTCATATGCTATCTCTAGTCACATTATTCATATGTCGATCTCATTTATAGATTGTAACATCCCTATTTTCAAACCCCAAACTAGTGATGTATATTGTAAATGTAATGTATGGCTAAGGGCCAAGCGATGTAATATGTAAATGATGAAAATTGAATATAATAAATAAAAAATTTCACACATCCCTATTTTCAAACCCCAAACTAGTGATGTATATTGTAAATGTAATGTATGGCTAAGGGCCAAGCGATGTAATATGTAAATGATGAAAATTGAATATAATAAATAAAAAATTTCACCATCTGCAGATGGAAACATAACAAGATTTTCGGGCTTAGTTTTCACAAGAGAGGGAAGGGGTCCAAGGGGGAGAGTTTACCCATATCTATTAAACCCAAAGCCATATCTTTCCAAATTATCCTTACTTTGAACCTTCTAATATATGTTGAGTGTTCTAGATTCCAATCATTGAATTCAGGTAAGAGGGTGGTTAAGAAAAGTCACATCCCATATTTATTGGGGCCATGGGGGGATTGAGTACAATAATCTTGGAGAAGAGTGTAAGTCAAGAAATAAAGAGAAAGAGAGAAATTTGTATGGGTAGAGGGGCAAAATTACACAATTCAAATTTTTGCATGCAAATCAACAATTTTTACATGGAGTTTTCTAGACAACAAGAGAGTTTGGAGTGATAAAGTATGGAGGAAGCCATACTAGGAATGTATGGTATATTTTTTGAGCCATTATTTCATGGGAAGAGAGGATGTGGGCCTATGAAAAATATCCTTTTTCAATTTTTTCAAGAGAAGCAAGAATTTTGTTGCTAGGTGAATTCATGTTGTAGCTATATAATTCCTAAGGTCCCAATAGAGATATTTCCTATCCAATCTGTGTTGGAATCCCTGGAAAGAAGTGGGACTTCCAGATGGACTATTAGAAGTGAAGGGAGATCCCATCCCTTGGGTTGTGAAGGTTGTGGGGAAGCGAGCTAGTGGATTGGAATTAGTTTTGGGAATTGATTATCGAGAGGGGCACTTTAGCTAACCTTAGAGACTGCTGCCTCTATTGGATTCATAGCCCTAGCTTGTGGGTCACTTTCTGTTGAGAAATGGAACAACAAATCTATAGTTGGGAGGAATTTCCATCCCGTACAACGAGTTTCATATTTTCATAAGATAAGTGTTCTTATTTGTTGTGTTTATATATGTTAAATGATGATATAATTGCTTTGCGTTTTATTCTAAGTTATTTTTGTTAATACTACTTGTTGTGAATAGAATGATGTATTTAGATCTCTGTTTCTATGGTTGAATGATGTTGTATGCATTTAATTGTTGCTATGCACAATTGAGCAATCAAATTTACATTTTTAATTAGCATGGACCATTGTATAAGATTGAATGTCGTGTAGTGTGTTTTATTTATGCATTTAAAATTGGTATAAAAAAATTTATTGTTTTTTTAAGCAGTAGTGTGACCCAAATTTGGTCTAGAGTGTGTTATAGAGTGGTATCATAGATTAATTTCAACACTGGACCCATATGGGCCAATAAGTAGTGCAAATTTGGGCAAAATTCATTGTTATAAATTTCGATCTGTGATGAATTTGGGGAAAAACAGTGAAAAATCAGAGTGAAATCCCCAAAATGGTGGAAAAATTCGAGTTTCAAATTCCCCCAAATTTTTTAATAGGTTTATTGGTGTCAATTGACTGGGTCACAAAGTTAGATTTGACCTACAAGGTCAAAATTCACATTCTAATGGAGGCCAAAGAATATGGGAGAGTTTGATGAACCAATGACCAAGATTGTATTTGATTTTGAGATTAATGACCCATATTCATTGTGAATTGAATTAAAAAATTTGATTTTGAGATTAATGACCCATATTCATTGTGAATTGAATTAAAAACTTATAAATTTGGTATTTTGCAAAAGGAGAAAAATTGACGGTATGGATTCATTTTCAGCCATTTGGAAAAAAAAATAGACTGACAACCAGGATTCATTTTTTCATATGGGAGAAGTTGAAGAATCAATGATAGAGATTCATTTTCAATGGTTGGTAAATGGAGTATATTGACGATTGAGATTCATTAGTAGAGTTTGGTGAAGTTTGGCAAATCAACGATGAAGATAATTTTGAATGGGAGATCGACAACCCAAATTCATTTTGGATTTGGTCGAAAATCTCTAAGTGTTGGATTTTTCCAAGAAAGATCATCGATGGACAATAATCAGATCAACAAGTTTGGTGAAGATTTTTTAGTTTTCCAAAATAAGTCGCCAATGGTCAATGGTCAGTTCGGAGAAATGAGAAAAGTGTTGGATCAACCAAAAGAAATATTCGATTGTTGATAGATGATTATCAAGGATCAACAAAATTTTGCAAGAGGTTTGATGCATCCAAAGGAAATATCCAATCACCAATGGTCGATGATCGAGGATTGGCATATTTAGTGAGGTGTTAAAGTCATCCAATAAAAATGGCCAATCACTAATATAGGAAAGGAGGATGGTGACATGTATTTCTACATCAATTTCCACATGTTATTCCATGTCAACATCCATGTGTCATTCCATGTAAGCCAGAGTTCCATGTCAGATCCATTTTTCATGCCACACTGACATCTATGTGTCATGCCATGTCAGTATAGTTGCTATGTCATCCAACTGATGGTCGATGATCGAGGTTAGGAATAATTTGTAACAAGTTAGTTTCTAAAAAATTATTTAATGGATGGTCATCGATGATTAGGGCTTGGTGATTTTTGTGGGAAAAAATGGTTTTCCAAGAGAAACAATCGATAGTTGATGGTTTTTGATCAAGGTTCAAGCAAATCAATGAGTAATTTTGATTTACCAAAGAAATATCTAATCACCAATCACCGATGTAGGGTTGGAAAAGTAATGGTCTAGATTGATTCGAACCGGAGATTGACATTGGAAATTTGTCCGCGTGCTTGGGAAAGGTCTGATGAATCAACAATTGAGATTTCTCCCAATTTTAAGATCAACAGTACATATTGAAGGCCAATTACAATAGTAAAACAATCGATTGTCCACGAAATTTTATGGTTTTTGAAGGTCATAAACTTGCAGAGAGATTTTGAGGACATGAACGACATTTTTAGGTAGCAACAAACATGACAATAGGGTGTATAGAGTGTACTAAGGTACACCTTGACTCTACAACTTAAATAAAAGAACTCAGAGAGAGTTTTCCAATGAGCTATTATGAATGAAAAATAGAGCTCATATGAGAAAGTTACAACTGAAACAACTAAGGGTATATTTTTAGCACCATTTTACTTCCGAAGGGCATAACTCCTTGCCCATAGGTTCGTTTGGACACAAGAGAAATATATGGAAATATTATGAACCATAGAAGACAGTTGTGGAGCCAGATTTGGAATTGGGTATGTGAATGTGTGCAGGAAGAGAAAGAAGACACATGTAACATACAAGGATAAAATAAAAAACCATTCTAAACTTCTAGAGACCACAAATTTTAGCTAGGAGCTCATATTTGAGCAAGAGAATAGTCACTAGAAAGGTATTGAGGAGGATAATCCAGAATTTGGATTATTTCATTTTTTATCTTTATAATTTGAAATGAAGAATGCCCTGTAATATAATTAATAAATATTTTTTAATGTGCTTAATTCTAACAACAATTATTGTACGAACATTCTTGCAAAATTAGAGGTACATGAAATAATACTTTAGTTACTATATGAAAACTATATATATGGAGGATGCACAAGAGCCTTGCAACCATGGAGAAGAAATCAAAGGTCTACATGACAACATGGGAAATGCTGAGACATAATCTAATGGAAGAAGAGATAGGAAGAATCTTGTAACTATGAGTATCCTACAAAGAGAAATGCAAATCTATAGGGATGATAATGAAAATATCATGAAAACACACGAGGAGATATTACAGAGTTTGAATGTGTTGCAAAAGCAAGTTAATAAATATTCTTGTACACAAAAAGAAGCTAGTGCAAGGAAAGAATAAGTATCTATATCTCATGATAGGAGGGATGATCATGGATGATCTAGACAATCAAGGAGTGTTAGCAGGCATCAACATCATCATTCCCCGGTGCATTTGACCAAAAGAGCATATGCACATTCAAGGTTGGAGAGAATCCCAAGTATGTCTCCTATCAGGCATCAGAGGAGGAGACATAGATCATATATTTTTCAAGGGGAGCTGAGGAAAATCAAGCCACCATCATTTGATGGAGAGAACAATAAAGGAGAATATGCAAAAGCATGGTTTCTGGGAATGAAGAAATATTTCTAGTTTCATGATTACTAATCAAATGTAGAAGCCCAAATCATAGCCTACCACCTTCATGGAACGACATCTATGTGGTGGGTTTTACTTAAGTATGCCAAGCACCTTGATGAGAAGAGAATTTCTTGGAATCAGTTCAAGAAATATTTCCAGTAGTAGTACTTGTCAGAGCAATATTATGACAAGAAGATGTAAGAGTTCTTTGAACTCAAACTTGGGTATGACAAGAAGATGTAAGAGTTCTTTGAACTCAAACTTGGGAACATGACTATGGATGAATATGAGAGGAAATTCTTGGAACTTCTCAAGTATGTGAGCTTCATCAGGGATGAGAAGGTAAAAATTCCTAGGTTCCTAAGTGGAATTCCATCCTTATACAAGGATATGATTCAATTTGATGAGCCTGGGAATTAAGAAGAAGCCATAAGAAAGGATAAGTATTTATATGAGCAAGACAGAGGAAGGACAACTTTCCAAAAGGATTGGGATGAAAATAAGAAAGGAAATATGGATTAGAGGAAGAAAGGATTCAAGACACTTTTCATAACGAATGGTTTTCAAGAACATCAACAAAGGAATACATCTCAAGGTGATAAAAAATTGACATATTCCTTGGAAAAGAGACCGAGACAGTATCCCATAAAGTGTTGGGGTTGTGAAGGATAGCACATGTATAAATATTGTCCTCGTCGAGGATATAAGATGAGGACTGTGCATAGAATCAAACAGAAGACAATAGATAACATGGGAAGAATCATGCCAAGTATCTATGCCACCTTGGACAATAGAAAAGGATACTATCAATCTCACATGATTGAAGTGGAAGGTAAGATTGATAATCATCCCATAGATATTTTGATTGATTCCATATATAGTCACATCTATATAGATCCAAATCTAGTTGAAAGATTTAAATTGAAGAAATGTAAGAATGAAAAATATTGGTTAATGTAAGAATGAAAAATATTGGTTAGTTCAACTAGCTATTGGAACCAAGAGAAGAATCAATGAGTTTGTTAACAATTTCCCAATAAACATGAATGGAGTCAACACTAAGGAAACTTTTAACATCATACCTCTTGGGTCTTTTGATTGCTTGATTGGTATGGATTGGTTAGAAAAAAATTGTGTTGTTTTAGATTGTTATAACAAGCCTTTCACATGTCTTTATGAGGAAGGAAATTCAAGGAAAATGCAAGGTATTACAGGGCATGTATCTATCTAAGAGATTTTAGTGTTATAGTTGAAACGAAGTTTTAGAAATTGGTGTCAGATATATGAAACCCATATGGAAGAGATAATGAAGAATAAAGATCCAATTCTTGAATATTATCCAGTCTTGAAAGAGTATGGGGATGTATTTA
>CBVK0100627889.1:0-10613 GCA_900067695.1 Picea abies | reverse complement strand
TTTATTAGTGAGATATGACCTTATTTTCATCCTTTCATTTGAAATTCAATTGTTTTATCTTCTTCAAAATTTCCAGCTAGAGTATTTTTGGCGGCCCTTTTTTTGAACATAAAAATAGAAGCTGGGATATTATTAGCATATACTTCAATCTACATCTCCAAAGTTGGTTTAGCCTCAGGTTGGAATTTGATCAAAATGGTGGTGAACCTTTGGTTGAAATCTTTGATCTTTTCTTTTGGACTCATAGTGGCAGAAAAAATTTCAGCCATTAAAGCTCCTATAGTAGTTTCTTCAACAAATTTGTCCAAGAAATCCTTTTGAAACTTTGTCCAGCTAGTTATGGAACCAACCAGTGGGTTGAAATACCAAGTTGAGGCTGAATTTTCAAAGGTATAAGGGAACATTCTACACACCAAATCTTTGTGTTTCACATTCATCAACCTTATGGCTAATATGAACTTCTTGATATGGTCTTCAGGCAATCCAGAGGTTTAGGGGTCAAATTTGGGTAGTTTTTCTGGATGTATGGGTAGATTATGCACCCATCCTGGAATCGCCAAAGAATATATTTCCAACCATGGTTGGTTTTATCTAGGTTGGTATCCCCTTTCTCTATTTTTATCATTATTATCCCCCATGTCTTCTGCTTCGAAACTTGAGTGATCTGAGTTTGACCCCTCCTCTTGAGATTCAAAATCGTCAGGTTCATAGTAGTTACTAGTTGGTGGGGTGACAACTGGTGTTTTGGGTATGAGAACAAGGGGTTGTTCAATCTCAGTTAGGGAAAATTCTATCAGGTATTCTACCATGTGAATGAATACCTGATTAGGGGTATCAACAACCGGTATTCTTATTTGTTTTCTTCAAGGAAGTAAAGGAGCTAAAGGTAATGCTCCAATATGTCAAGCATAAGCTCTGGTGATTCTTCTAAACTTATTTAACTCTTCATGGGGAAGAGTGTAAGGTATTTTAGGGTACAAGTGTTCTTCCTCTTCATGTTAAGGTGAGTTACTCATAGTCGGATTACTCTTTGTATGTGGCTTGTATTGAGAATGACTAGCCATGCATGTGCGTTGTTTTGAATCTACAGACTTTGCGCAATATATTATCAGAAATATTGTTAGCCATGCATTCGATAGGCCCTCCTTCTAGTTCCAATTATGTTGAGGGGTCTGAAATCCCTTTGACTCAACAATGGGAACCAAACCCACTTGAGAGGCCCAATTAGACTCACAAGAATTTACTGAGTGGTATTGTTCTCCAGATTTGTGAGCTAGTTGGGTTTCTGGATGGGATTTAATCGTGACTGATGGGTATGTCTTTCTGTGAAACCTTTCCTCAGGCTATGTAGTTCTCTTTTTCGTTATTTTCTAACATTGGTGGGAATGAAAGGTGGATATTAAGATAAATGAAAGAGGGAATTTATTATATATTGAATAAAGTTGGGTTTTGGGATAACCTTTATACCTCAGCATGCAAACAATGAGGGTCAAAACTACTTCAAGCTAGAAATAATACTATTTGACTTGTAGACATTCAACATCGTCTGAGATAATGGTTACAAAAAGGAAATACATATGTAATAGAAAATGAGTGCAAGAAAATTAATTTTATATACTCTATTATCAATCACATATTAACACAATTGATTTCTATTCATCAATTAAAATAATAGAACTGTAGTAGCATTATAAGATAACTTAAATACAGATACAACAACTCTTACTCAATAAAGAAAAAAACATCGAATGAAGACAGAGATAATCCCCTTCGATCCAGTCACATTCACGCCTTAGGTGAAAGAAGTGTCTTTGGTTCTAAACAAAGCTTCTAAATTAAAATAACTTGCACATAAATAATTCTCTTACAATATTCCAGGAAAAAAAATTCTTTCCAAAACCATCGACCCTTAAACACAAGGTCGATTCTCTTATTTGTAAAAAATAACTAACTAAAAATAACTACTAAAGTTGTGTCAAGTCAAGAAAATGACACGTGGCAGACTTTTATCTATTTGTTCTCTTTTGTTTCGCTTTAGATCATCTTGTCATTTTACTGAAGTGGATTGTTCCTCTCATATTTTGATCATCTGTAGAAGAGATATTCACATGTATTTTCATATGGGAACCTGTGTTGATCCATCGGAGCGAAGAGGACCTCCTTTATCTCAACTATATGTTCTTTGTACTTGATAGTTTAACACTCACATGTTGTAAGGCTGTGAGAGATTTAATTGGAGGCTCCATGAACTTATTCACTTGACCCAGGATTATGCTTGAAACCTACGAAATCTCCATTTCTCATACCTGGTCTTGCTCTGCATGTCATTTAACTATGTCACATAAATCAATGAAATCCTCTGGTGGGCCAAACTCTGGAAAGTCAATACTCCTCATTTCCTGGTTAATGTTTTCCCAACTTTTCTCACATTCTTCCCATATTTCCTTCATTTTTCATCGGGGTTGTTGGACCATGTATACCCAATATTAAACTGCCTTCCATATTCACGTGATGTTGCTTTCCATCATCACTTGGATGCCATGTTATATTGTATCTTGAACCTTATGTACTTCATTGATGTAGTCGTTGCGTTCCAAGGTTTGATGTGCCTTCTCTTACCATCGATGCATGTCTTTGCAGGTTGCTAGCCCCATAAGGGTATCTTCTTGAAAATCATCTATTCATGTGGTGAAGAGGTATCTCTCCCTTCTGAATTGTGCATACATCTCTCAGAACTCACTTTTCAAGAGTACCATCGTCTGTGTTGAATTTTGGTAATATTCAGCTTGATGTTGTAGGTGTTCCAACTCTTTCTTCCTGGTAGTTGCCTCCTTTTCATCCCTTTTTTCCCTGTCTTATGTGGAATTGGTTATGGTCATCCATGCTCTGATTAGCTCAGTCATCTTGACACTTTCTGTGTCAAATAGCTTCTCTTCTTTGGTTATGAACATGATGCTATCAAGAATAATCTTCCTTTTCCTGACTATTATTTTCATCACGACCTTCCTTTTCCTATCATAAGAAATGGCTTGTATATCAACTATTTCGTCTATTGGTTCAAGAATCTGTTGATCCCCTGAGGACAGAGTATTTCCTAGGCTTCCTGCCATATAGAGGTGTTCCATGGTAGTTCATATATCTCTTCCAAGGGTAGGAACCTAACCTCCTTATTCATCAATCAGTGGTTTATGTGGTAATGTTGGTGTATCAGCTTGTTCTATTACATGGCTTGGTCGACTTAGCTCCCTAGTAGGGGAATTTCTTATGCGTTCTGGTGACTTGGCATTCTATTGGTCCTCTTTGGCTGACATATTATTTTTCCTAGATGGAGAAGTAGGAGGAGTATCAGGATTGGCTGAGATTTTGTCCATTGGGATGTCAATTTCTTGCTGCCCCATTCCTTCTTATTTTTCACCTGTATCCATGTCATTCTTAGAGTTTTCATCAAGAGGTTGTGTTTCTCCCAATGGTTGTGTTTCAAGTTGATTGAGAAATACAGTTTCGAGAGTGGTCCTAGCTTTCAGGCCTCCTTCTTGGGGTTTTGGGACCAAATCATTGGAGGCTGGAGTGGATGTATCCCTTGGTTCTTCCTCCTGTGTGATTAATAATGGGGTTATGTGTGAAGCTTCCGAGCCTTCCTCATCATCGTATATGGTGATTAAATTTATGAGGATAGTAGGCATACCCATCCCACTTGATTCTCTTGCTAGCCTTCATTGAGCTATAATTTTCACCAACGATCCTGCCTAGGGTGACATAGTGCTAGTGTTTTCTTGGTCAGCAGACTCTTCAGGTGGAACTTTATTTGAGCCATTTATTTCTTCCTCATGGCCATTTGTATTGGCCGTGGTAATTTTCAAGGGTCCTACCAAAGGGTTAAGCAGGGGATATTCCTTTAATATTTTCATAGCTCTCACGGCTTCTTCTAGTAACAATGTCCCCCTTTTTCGTGCTTCTGCCATTTCTGATGCTCTCTTTTCTTCTCTTACCCTGATGGATTCTTGAGTTGTGTGCTTTATTTTCTCAACTTGTTCATCCATGGTCATTGCTTTGAATTTGGTCATACTAGGGTTATCCCTTTTATGGATCACTTCCTCCCAATCTTGGGCACCCTTGGTAAAGATATCATCTTCAAAATTGTTATGAGCATATGGCCAACATGAGGATACCTGCGAGGCATGTTGGAGTACCAAGACTTTTGGATCATGTTTGTGAAAATATCCTGTGGGGAACCGACACTCAAGCTAACTCAATCCTTCTTTTTTCTCCTATGCAATGTCTTTAACCATATAAAACCTAATATGAAAACCATATCTTATGATATCCCTTTTCTTATCCTTCACCAGAGAAGCGTTATAGCCTTGTAGGATGGTCTAGTAACAAATCTCTCCCAATATGAGATGATCTGGGACATGAATAGGGAGTAGGTGTGGTGCACTAGTAGCCCCGAGCACTCTGATATAAGTGCATGTTTCTTCGAAATACCAGTGTCCAACTTTGGATATCATCTTTTTGTCTATCGTTGAAAGCCTCAGGCATTCTTTTCTAAAGATAATGAAGTGTATTTTGGCTATAAACTCATAACATAACATGGAATAAAATCTTTTGTAGCTATTCTCTCACAAAATGCTAAAATAAACATTCACAGGTAACTCGAGAACATGCCAGCTTAAACTCATACCTATGAAAATGTTTCTCGCGTAGATCACATGCAACGGGAAATATTCCATGTACAAGACTGATGCTTCTCCTTTTTTTGGGCAACGGGAAATATTCCATGTACAAGACTGATGCTTCTCCTTTTTTTGGTGTCTGGGCCTGTAGGATGTTGATACTTAGTTGTTTCAAAATAATGGCTCCCCAATTGAAACTTCTCCTGGAGATCGCTACAGTATATGATAAGGGCATCCATGCTTCTGAAAACTTCTTCTGAAAACTTCGAGCAGTCCTTTTATCCATACAATTGGTAGATCAAATCCATTAAATACACATAGGGCTCTTGGAGGTTTACCATGTTGTACTAGCCAATGCTCATGTTTGTGAAATTTTTATCCTCTTTCCACCACGAGGCTAGTAACCCAATAGTGTCTTGAAGTTCATAAAACCTAACCACAAAATCTATATCTAGCCTCTCCTGAAGGTCTCTGAGTTTGTAATATTTTTTCACCTCTACTGGGAGAAAGATACCAACACATTCACTCTCCTCATTGTTGACCATGTATTTAATTGTGTCTGCATGGTCAATTATCCATCCTAGGGTTTTGATGCAGGGAAAAAGTGGGGTCCAACAATCCACCCTGTGTAGATATGATCACCTAATATTCATGAAAACTTAGTCATCCAATACCCTAAAGTCCGGGTTGTTGTGACGTGTAAACTCTGGCTAATCTTCCTAACTGATTTTGTTATAAAGGTACCCCCAATGTGGGATCATTACTTTAGATCTAGTCCCTACCTTTATGTCCCCCAACAATGGAGGTTGTGTAAACTACATCTTGGTCAAAGTTTGGATAACTCATTCTGTCTTTGAAACAAAATCAAGCTCCCTTATGGTTGTGGGTGTCGACCCTTCGTTGATCTCTAGTTCTTTCATTTTGAGTGTTCTTTGTGAGTACCTGGTTGTCGGTTTTCACAGAGGCATTTTCCTGCACAAAATGTTATAATGAGCTACAAGCTAACTTCAACAAGAGTTATTTGATGCAATCATAAATGCAAATGATAAAGACAATGCTTACCTCTTCCTTCTAAGAAATAAATTGGGATTACTGGTAATTGAAGTGAAACAATGAGCCATAGCCTCTTCGATGTTCTTTATTTCACATTCATCTGCTTGGGAGATCAATGATTTGCGAAAAAAATACCATTCTTGGGCACAAACCTTGTAAATTTAAAAACATACCTACCTTGTCGTGTCGAGTCTTATATTCAAGAGTACCAATGTGATTTGTACAATCTATAATGGAATCCACATCATGCTTAGGATTAAATGTAAAGCAGGTTGGCGATGCAGGAGCATGTTATTTTATATTTCATTAACGAATTCAAATTTGGAACGTTGGTCGGCATGCAACGTCGTGGTATCAGTTACATGAAGTTATTATTTGTCTAACAAATCGTAGATCTCGTCCTTCACTCAGCTAGAGGTGTCCCATCAAATTACCTGAGTGTTTTCACACTTCAAAGGAACTAGTATGATCGACATCGGGGATAAGTAGGGTCTTTAAATGGACAATGAAGATCAGCCAGTATTTTCGGCATTGGTTGATAAATGTTCAATATAAACCCTATCATTTGGTGTCTTAGCAATCTATCAGTAATTAATGGGTGCATTAGCGTCGATAATTTGTCTTTGACATTGCTTCGTTGGCACCTTTAGGGAAAAATTCCAATGTCAACCCACACTGTCGTATAGTGATGACGTGGAAGTATATATATGACACGGGGAACACCAAAATATGATGTGGGAGGTTACCGAGCAATACAAACTATCTATGCAGCAAAACACATGACGGTTTATTTGACCTCTTCGGCGTGAGAAGAGTTTTTTTTTTTTCAACGTCGGTGATTTTCTTTAGACATAAGCTTTTGGCTATTGTGCCCTTTCTCCCTTTTCAACGATGTCGACGATATATTGGTGATCAGAGATTGACGATTTTTTTTGTTTATGTTGTCATTTTTTCTTGTGGATTTCGCCGATGCCGATGATACATCAACGATTTTTCCAGAACAGTTTTTGCAAAAACCAGAATCATCGTTTGGCACGTGACTCTTTTATAAAAAAAAATTAAGTTGTGTGTACTTAGTATTTATGCCACATTTAATTAGAGAAAAATTTCAATCTGTCTACAAACTTCAAACCAAACAAAATGTGATCGATGATCAAATGTAACAACAAAAAAATCCATTCATCCCAACAAAACTGACTCTATTCAGAAATGAAAAATCATCCCAACAAAACTGACTCTATTCAGAAATGAAAAATGGTACCCAAAAGAAAAAAATTGCAAAGTCTTTTAGGGTGTGTTGAGTGCTCAACACCAATTTCAGAATATCAGTTTATGAATGAAACATTAGATATCAACCAAAAACCAAGAGAATCAATCTGGGAACTGGACCAGAAGTTCAAGAGATTAAAAGGTAAATTAAAGTACACTATTATTGATACACAACATAGGCATTTGTTTGTTAATTATTTGTTGCCACACTTGAAGTATCCTTTGAGACAATGTAAATTCCAAAGTCAGGGTGATGCCCTGCAGGTAACCTTACAGCTAGACAAAAATCAATAGAAGCATACAGATCCAACTGTGGAAGAGTTGACGCAAGATACGAAAAACTTAACATTCCAGTTAAATTATAAAAAAGGAAAGGAGAAAAAAGAAGATGTTTGGTGTACAATGTGCAGGAAAAAAGGTCATCGCAAGAATGAGTGTACATTATTTTCATAGTATATTGGAATGGGTATGCTAAACCCTTTGGCTTCAGGAGGACCATGGTGTGATATTTTCAAAACACATGGGCATGATCCCTATCATTTCCCCATGATGCAGAAATACTAGACAGTTCAGAAGACTACATATTGTAACTTTTGTAAGTCAATTGGACATGAAGACAAAGACTATATAACCTTGGAGATGATGAAAGAAAGGATTGCAGATACATACAGGGTGCAGGATGAACATGTAAGATGAAAGAAAGGATTGCAGATACATACAGGGTGCAGGATGAACATGTAATAGAAAAAACTGTGTAGCAGTCATAGTATAACACTGCGTAGCAGCCACAATGCAATCCAACACAACAATTTTCATCACAACCATAGTATAATGTGAAATAGTTTCAAGGGAAGCAACAATATAATCCCACGCAACAGTGTGCAACACTACAACAATACAATAACTGAAAACTATAGTATAATCAAGGACCTCACTAAAACACACCTCATGAAGATAATCAAGGAAACAGAGGAGACTTCAGAGGAGGAGGTCGTGGAGGAAGAGGCTTTGGAGGAGGTCAAGGACCAATAGCATCTCATAACTATCAAAAACTAGTGCACCATGCAAGGGATTTCCCACAACCACCTACAACATCTATGTATTGTTGTACAACGGACCATGAAACAAAGGACTATCCAACATTGCTGATAAAAATATAGGACAAGTGGAACCAGACTAATTAGAACATGCAATGGATCGGGGTGGAACACATAGAAGAAGATGAGAAGAAGATTAACATAGTGACTAGAGGTGGAGCCAATACAGGAGAAGATGCATCTAAGAAGGATCAGGACCAATAACAATGGGTTAGGAAGAACACATTGCATGAACAAAAGTTTTATGTGTGCAAAGATAAAGAGATATCCAATGAATCTAGACAAGATATTTGAAGGAAAATATTGTGTCTGCTTAAGGAACAAATCTAGTATATGAGATACCAATATATGAAATGCCCTCATTATTTGATCAAACCAATCAAGATCAGGCTTCATAACAACTAACTTAAGAAACTTTTTGGGAGCTTGTCTCAAGTTGTTGAGTGATAAAACTTCCTTACAATTACTACAAAATTTATTGGAAAAGTGTAATCCTA
Organism: Picea abies; assembly: GCA_900067695.1. Classification (NCBI taxonomy): domain Eukaryota; kingdom Viridiplantae; phylum Streptophyta; class Pinopsida; order Pinales; family Pinaceae; genus Picea; species Picea abies. The sequence continues at coordinate 2,024 of CBVK0100627889.1, read as the reverse complement.
GGGAAGAGGGGGTAAAAAGTGTAAATTAGGTCTGAAAGAAGAGAAGAACCAGTAGGAAATTCAGATTGAATGCCAACATAGGATATTTCAATATGGAGAATATTATACTAGACTTAGGATCTGAATTCAATGTTCTTCCAAAGAAAACCTGGGAAGCTATGGGAGAACCATAATTGGGGTATTCACCTATTCAGTTGAAGTTGGAAAATCAACACAGAGTGGTGCCAATAGGAAGATTGAAGGGGATTCCAGTATATATATATGGTGTGCACACCATGGCTAACTTTGAAGTCATTGACATAGTAGACAATACTTCACCATATCCAACATTGTTGGGTCTGGATTGGGCCTTTGATAACCAAGCTATTATCAATTTGAAGAAAAGGAAAATGATATTTGAGTCTATAGAATAAAGACTTAATGCACCATTGGATCCCTCAGAAGGAGGCAAGTATGTGGAACCTGTGATGGATAATATTCTTACAGAAGATGTGAATCAACTATATAGGACTATCACGCGCAAAGAAGATTATATCAACCCAAATGAAGATGGCATGCTCAGTTGGAGGAGTATTAGTTCTTGTGCTTCAGACTCTGATACAAGACTAGAAAACTAGAAACAACAATTACATGAATTAACTACTAGGATATGTGCCAGAATGATGCACGCACTAATATGGGTTGGCACATAGGTAAGAGAACCTCCCACTTTTATGGATTAAATGATTTAGAAGAATTTTTGATGAAATATGAGGTAGAAGTTATGGAAAATCAGAGATTAATAGCATTATATATTTCTTTAAAATCTAAACCTACAATATGGTGGGTTACACACAAGGCGTAGATCAACAATTGGTTTCGGTGCAAAAGGTTACTGCACATTACATTCTGTGCAAAACAAGAGCATAAATACGAGGAGAAATATGAAGGATTTGGACAACCCCAAGAGCATGTAGAAAAGTTCATAGTTCAGTGGAGATTAGTACCACCAGAAGAATGGCCACACCATTTTTTTCACACACTAGAAGGCATTTTGAAGAACTGGTACACAAAACAGGAACATCGCAGAGAAACTACCAACTAAAAAGAAATACAACAAAACTTTGTAGTTACATTTTCCTTTGATCATGACATTCCATATATGGACACAACGTTTAAACTGGTAAGAGACAAGATATTTGAAGAACCAAAATTAAAAATAATTCTAGCATCTCAGAGGTAGGCTAGTCAGACAGTCAAACAATTTATGCATTGTTATCACGTAGCATAAGAAAAAGAACCCAAAGAAGATAACCCATGCAATATCCAAATCCCAGAAGTAGAAGGTGAAAGGGAAGTAGAAGGTTCCAATCTAGACTCAAAGGATTATGCTACACCATTAAAGATTAAGGTCAACATTGGAAATGTAGAAAACTCAAAGATGGCTAGTATTGGAGATTATTGGGATCGTCAGAAAGTAGAAAGGATCACAAAATTATTGCACGAGTATAGTGACTTATTCTCAACAACATTCTAATAGATGAAGGGGTTAGCAGGAGAACTAGGAGATATGAATATCCCATTGAAACCATAAGCAAGATAGATCAGACAAAGGTCGTACAGATTGAATCCAATATACAAAGAGAAGGTGAATACAGAAATTGACAAGATTCTAGAAGCTGGTGTTATAGAACCTGTAGAAGAGTCGGAATGGATCATTTCCATGGTGGTGCAAGAAAATAATCAAGGAAGGATCATTATTTTTGTAGATTTGAGAAAATTGAATGATGCTTACCTGCATGATCCTTTTCCTAGACCTTTTACAGATGAAGTTTTGGAGAATATAGGGGGTCAATAAGCTTATTCTTTTACATATGTATTTTCAGGTTATCATCGGATTAGGATAGCACCAGAAGATAGACACGAGACTAGATTTTCCATAGAGTGGGACTCATTTTAGTATATAGTTATGCCATTTGTATTGAAGAATGCACAAGCCATTTTTTCAAGAGTAGTAGTAGCAACTTTTAAGGACTTTATTCATA
>CBVK0100627877.1:0-10460 GCA_900067695.1 Picea abies | reverse complement strand
TCATCTTGTCTATTATCCAGGGCTGCATAAATTTGTGGCATGCTCCTAGCCATATCATTGGCTGTGGTAGCTTCCTAGATGTTGTCGACCCTCTTACTATTCGGCTTCCTATGTGGGAAGTCCCTTAACAAATGTTCTTCTCCACATCCCCGGCATTTCAATGGCTCTCTCTTCGTATTATCAATCTTTTCTGGGGTTGATCCAAAGGGTTTATTTCCACTTTGGGATGAAAATTTTTTCTTATACATACTCTTAGTAGGAAGCCTCATCTTAAATATTTTCTCGTGATTCTTAAATCTTGAGGATTTAAACCCCTTCTTCTTGAACCCCAATTTACTTTTCTTATTCCAATCCTTATGAGGTTCTACCTTGTTCTTGAATTCCTCATAGCAATACTTTGTCTTCCAAATAATGTCTTCTAAAGTCTTAGGTTCATCAAAATCAATTATGTCTTAGAAGGATTGAGTTATCCCACTAATGAATCGATGCATCTTCACCTTTTCATATTTTATTTAGGGCACATACCTCATTAACTCTAGGAATGTATTGATGTATTCATCTATGTTGAGTTGTCCTAGCTTGAGCTTATAGAACTCCTTAGTCTTTCCATCATAGTACCTTTCAGATGAGTAATTATTCTTGAAGTGTTTTTCGAATTGTTTCCGTGACAACTCCTTCTTGTGAATTCCGTTCACATTTATAAGGTATTCCCACCATATAGAGGCTTTTCCATTCAAGTTTAAATGGTTATTCGAGCCTTCAAATTTTCAAAGTAGTCATGAACTATGAATTACTTCTTTAATCCAAGTATCCAAACTTCTTCTTCTTTCCCCTTTTTAATTTCTCCATCAAAAGTGGGTGGTTTGGTATTCTTAAAATTTTCAAGGTCATATCTCTTGTAATTTTTCCTCCTCTTTCTTACCCTCTAAGAATGTGAACGAGTCTCACTGTTGGAAAGTTCCTTGGAGTAGTCAGCTCCCTAACTAGAGGATTCTTCATATGAATCATTGACATTAGCATGCCTCTTGGCTCCATGTTGGGACTTCTTTGAGGAGCTTCTTCTTGTGTTTCTACTTTCAAGGCCATGTTTTTGTATCTCATAAGGACTTTGTGTTTTCTTGGACTGATGTTGGTCCACATTACTGGCTACTAGCCCACAATGTAGTTGTCTTTGTATGTTTGAAAATCTTTGCAAAAAACTTGCATTTATTTAAGTTTGTTTTTCTTGTTCTTTTATAAGCCTCTCATTGTCTTCTTTAAAGATTTGTAATTTTGTCAAGAGGCTTCTTACAGTTTCAGGCAAATCCGAAAGGGTTTCCACCACTCTTCTTTTGTCATATTCTTCTTCTCTATTATGGGAGCTTTCTCCCACCTCATGATGTGTCAACATTTTTTATGTTGTAGTTTTCATTGTTGTCGACTGACTGTTTAAATACTGATAACAACATTTTCTATTAGTTAATCATCCACTAATTTATGAAAAGCACATGTAATTTTGTAAGATGGAATCAACTTCCTAATTTATCATACAACAGAAACATACAGTTCAAATTTAAAACATATAAAAACAACATAATGTCTCAATCTTATTTTCGGTAGTAAAGTTTTAATAAGATCGTATGAATAGGGTAGGGTGGGGTTCCCTCCCCCTTAAAAGTTTTCTAAGAAAAATTATTTGACTCTTTAATGAGCCCAAGTAGGCCAAGTGTTGTAACCTGCTCTGATACCACTTTGTAAGACACTCAACCCCCTAAGTACCTTTTAAGGGATGGGGTATTAAATTTTCACTTTTTTCTTAAACATAATCTACATCTCTTCTCGAGGACATCAACATCCTCAACTTTTCATGAGATTTTTTACGACTATAACTATGCCCAAAATCGAGATCTAGATTGAAGGTCATAACCTTTTAGAGTTTCAAGGTCCTCATTGGACAAAGGTCTCCCTAAAGGTTCTTGGATATAACCTAGTTCAATAGTGACGACTTCCTCGAAACTTCTACTCGATCGATGGATAGCCACTTTTTGAATCCTGGATTAGCCTCGCCAGTGGGATCCATCTCAATCAACTTTTGATATTAAATCTTTCTCATTCTTAATCAACGTTTCACCTTTGCTCTTGGAACTCCTCCCTATTGGAGTAATCTGGTCGTGGTCCCACTGACTACTCCAAATATATCACTCTGAATACACTCACTCTAACAGGTTTAACGCCCCTCGGATCTCTTGCCATTGGAATCCCTCTTCTTCTTAGCCCTTTCAAACCTTCAATCATACCGAAGAACTATTTATTGGATCAAATAATCTAGATCCACCTTGGTCATTCTTAATACTCTTTCTGATTAATTATCCCACATTACATCAAAACACCACTTTTAATATATTATTTTCTTAATCCTTATTAGTGTTAATTAACCCTTATTTAATTTAAAATCCCAAACATTATTCTATTTGACTTAGCTAAGATTGCATGCTGAGTAACAACGAGAAATTACTCTTTCTTTTACTTTGGAAACTCCACGTCTCAAAAATGGTTTCCAAATATTGGTAAGTCGTTTGGGAAAGGGGCGAAAATTAATGCAGAGATGGTAATAGAAAGGGTGTTGGCATCATTTTTAGCATTCTAAGTGAGGGTTGCCTTGCCAAATGCAAGATAACTCTACTTCCAACCTAGCAAGTAATCTATTGTGCATCAAGAGAACTCCAAGATCGGGATCCAAATTCAAGGATGACGAAGGAGATCATCCCCTAAGGTTGGAATGCAACAAATGGAATTTTTCATTTCCCAAAAGCCAAGCACACTAGGGCAGGGGATCGAATCCTTACCACATCACATAGTAAATGACACAATGCACATGGGTTTATTCATGAATTTGTAAAGTTTCCAGTAGAACCAACATAAAGATAAAATGAATTACAGCGCCAATGTTTACAGGATTCAATAAATAAATTGCCAAGGTAAAACATAACTTCAGAGTTGGGAAGCAATTTACTAGCCCCCGCGATCGCAATAATTTCTAAAAATTACAAATTGTAATTAAGGGGAGTAAGTAGCGAACGCTCGGTTGTGGATTCTAGAAGGGTCGAAATTTTGACATCAGTCTTACAGAAGCGAAAATTTCAAGTCATAATCCCAGATCGAAAATGGATTCGAAGACTTAGAGAAAACACCTCCAGTTTTGCACGCAAATGCCAAGCCATAGTTAAGGAAGAGTTCGCTCAGTAAATAAAACGTAGGGCAACAATTATCTTTTAATGGTTGCTCCTCTATATAAAACGCAGGAAGGAACTATCTTAGAATCTAAAGCATGCTATAAACTCAATCAATCATTAATTCATTGAGATGCAGGTACAATCGATGTGAAACTGACTAGTAGACGTAATGTTGAGTAAAATCTTAAGTAAGGATCACATCTGTAGTTCGGGGATTTCTTTTAGTAGCAATACAATAAATTAATTACCACAGTTCAATCAAAATCATCAAGATATTTTTCCTTATAAAAATAAAGCATATGCATCTAAGTCCGTCATTAATAATTCATTCGCCCAATCTAGATTTATCTTGTTAACCAGCGAGGAATTCTCGCATTTCTAAACAGGAAATTTTCAATACTTAAACATGAAATTGCAATGGTCGCAATTAACAGAGGGTACTGGTAGATTAAATGAAAAACCTTCAAGGAATATTTCTAGATCGATATTAGAGTACAATACAGATATGACATATTCCTAAAAACTATCTACACAAATAAATCTTATTATGATTACATTTCTCAATAAGAATACTGTAACCATCAAAGATGAAGCTTGAAGATGTTCTTTCGTCGCTGACGTTGCTTCCTTACTCATGCTTGCTAACCGAAGATACTTCACCGGTACCTCCCAATCAATGCTAGGGGTACTCTTCTTCCCCCTTAGCCCTCCAAGCTGCAAAGGGGCCACACACGCACAACCAGACGTTTTTCTAGCTCTAAAATTTCCTCACAAGGTAGAGCCACCACTCTCTCTCAAACTGGGTATCCCAACTCTCACAAGTAAAACCAGTCAAAAATAATTCGACAACATAACTTTACCAATAACCAATGATCCCCCTTTCCCATCTAGACTATATGCTTTATAGGAATTTCCTCATAGACACATCCCCACTTTCACAATTAATTTTCTTTTTAATTAAAAAAAATAGAATGATTCCACCTCACACTTGTCACCCTCTCCCCAAGTTGTTCAAGTAATTGCATATTTTATTTTAAATTAAAATTCAATTTCCCTCACATTTCCAAAATGCGCTCCTTATATCCTCCTAGTTGTCTCTTTATTCCCCATATTCCCATTTAATGATTGATGCCTTACTAAATCTGAGTTAGAGTTAAAATAGGAGTTTTCTTCTAGTTAGACTAGTGGTAGCTAGACTCTAGATACCATTCTATGCCTCCTTAAATCACTCCTAGTTGTCTCTTTATTCTCCATATTCTCATTTAATGACTAGCGCCTTACTAAATCTGAGTTGAGTCAAAATAAGAGTCTTCTTCTAGTTAGACTAGTGATAGCTAGACTCTGGATTCTTTTCTATGTGTACCCTATTATATCATCTTTATTTCTTTCTTATTTTAAAACTCCCTTTTAATATTTTATTGCACACATGTGCCTTATATCAAATATTTAAATATAATTCACTTTTTCTTAATTCTTAACTCGATTTACTTCATTCCTTTTTAATTTAATTTATAATTTAGTTTTATTCTTCTTACAAAAACTTAGACATAAGATTAATTTATTCCTCCCCTTTTTAAATAGGCGTAGACCTTTATTGGAATTCTTAATTAATAAATTCAATATTTAATTAATTAATTAAATTCGTCAAGGCCCAAAGATTTTCAAGGTTTATAATTATTCTTTCAAGGTTTTCTAGGCCACCTAGATTCATTGACTCAAGTTTCATTTACGCAACGTGACCTTCAACACGCACTCTGTGCTCCAAGGGTGTCACTCGCCTTTGACTAGTTTTTTTAGTTGTCCAACCCTTGGAGTCAGCACTCCATTCGAATGACCTTGTGAGAGACTAAGGGCTTCTAAGGAATAAAAACTTTGTCTTATTGCGCGCCCCTTAGAATCTTTGTGAGCGACTATCTCAGTCTACCCTCATGACATCATGGACCTCTCGAACTAGGTAATCGTTAACCTACAATTTGAGTCACGATAGGAGTGCTAGTAGGCTGTGACAGGGACGTTGCCACACCTCTTCCTCAATATCTGGTTTTGTGCATGTCCCCCTTACTTCTTATGTGAGTTATATTAGCAAGCATTCGTCAGCCTACATCCATCAACGAAACACTGTCAATGATCCATATACAAAATCATAATTTAATCGATCATATGTCACATATGCATAAACGAAATACTCAAACCAATACAGTCCACTCCCTGACTCAATATGGAGTCCAAGGAGGTCCATTGATGCCATCGGCATCCACATTCTGTCAAGTGTCCTGCACACTCAGGGAAAAATCGTCAATAGCATCTGTCAATACATGTATATCAAATAACACTAAATCACAACCATCAACATCATCATAAAAATACATAAGAGAAATAAATTCCCATGTACTATAACCGTATCACTTCCATGCAAGTGTCCTCAAAGAATAAGTCGATAACATGTGTTCGCAAGAGCGGGATGGTACATACACCCCCTCTTGTTTTAAACTTCGTCCCGGAGTTGTACATTATATAAAATGAAGAAATAAAATTATCTGACAAGATCTATATGTCTAATCTATCAAATAAGTAAGGAAATTGATGACGCGTATCATATGTGTCCTTCCATGTAGCCAAGTGTGGACTATAATTGTCCCACTGGACCTTGACCTGATCGACTGTTCGACATCGTAGTTGTTGAATGTGATGGTCCAGAATGTGGATTGGCTCCACTATGAGTGCACCTTCATCCGACACCTGCAAAGAACTCATGTCAATCACATGTGTAGGATCACTAACATAATGTCTCAAAACAGATACATGAAACACACTATGCATACGCCTCAAAGAATCAGGCAAGGCTAGTCAATAGGCCATGAATCCTTTATTTTCCACAACTTCGAAAGGTCCCACGAAACTAGGAGAGAGTTTATCACCCTTTCCAAACTTGATTGAACTCTTGTGTGGTTTTACCCGCAAGAAAAATTTGTCATCAACTTCATAATTGCAGTCAACGTGATGCGCTTCAGCATAACTCTTTTGTCGATCTTGCACTTGTTTAATCCTTTGTCTTATCGTTTGCATTCATTCTTCCATTTATTGGATCACTTCTGGTTCGACCAGAAACCTATCCTCAAGTTGATCCCAACTCAATGGCATTTGACATAGTCACCTGTAAAGAAACTCAAACGGTGTCATCTTAATGGTACTTTGATAGTTGTTGTTGTATGCAAACTATACTAGTGGCAAGAAATATTCCCAACATTTTTGTTGATCCATTACATACATACACAACATATCCTCCAAAATCTGGTTCGTTCTTTATGTTTGTCCGTCTGTCTCTGGGTGATAATATGTACTACAATTCAGTTGTGTTCCCAATGCTTCTTCGAAACTGGTTCAAAATTGTCATGTAAACACCGATCCTTGATCGGATATGATATTTCTTGGTACACCATGTAATCTCATAATCTCTCTCACAAAAACTTTGTCTATATCTGGCGCTTGATATATCGTACGTACTAGAATAAAGTGTGCACTTTTTTTTCAGAATGTCAACTACCACAAAAATCAAATCATGCCTCCTCCTCATCAGTGGTAATCCAACAATAAAGTCCATCGAAATGACCTCCCATTTCAATTCAGGAATAGTGTGTGGTTGTAACAATCATGTTGGATGTTTATGTTCAACCTTCACTTGCTGACATTCTAGACATCTCACCATGTAACTAACTATGTCTTCTTTCATTCCTTTCCAGAAGACTAAAGGCTTAAGTTCTGCCTTCATCTTCATGACTCCCGAATGAACCATGTACATTGCTCTATGAGCTTCGCTCAAGATCAAACTTCTTAATTCTTCGTTAGGTGGTATGTAAATTCTTCTGTTAAATTTCAACAATCCAGCATTGTCTAAAGAATAACCTTCAAACTTTAGTACCATCATGGTATTTCATCCAATATTATCCTTATCCACATGTCCAGCATCCAATATTCAGTACAATACTCCCAGTCCCAGAAGTAGAAGTTGTTGGCCTAGCCATCTATGACCCTGGTCTGTTTTGCTAAACATGCCTAAAATGTTGTTATTGTTGTGGACGATGTTGTTGCTGCTATTGCTATGGTCCTCTATAAGTAGTCCTCTGTTGAGGAGTCTGTCATCGCAGTGTCATGAACATAGGTCCTCTGGGCATATCTCGATGCCCTGGAATTTGTCTGGCTAGTGTATGATGTTGTTGTGCTCCATGTGTTTCATATCTAGTCGGTCTAGAATGAGTCCTTCCCTGACTCCCACTGGTCATCTCTTCCTCAGCTATGAGGGCCTTCTGAACTGCATCATGCAACGTCTAGGGCATCAACATCCTCACCTTCACACGAATGTTGAAGTTAAGGCCAAACACAAACTTAATGACCTTTAAATTCTCTATTTTCATATGTGGAGCATATCTAAGTAGCTCCATGAATATGGCCTCATACTCTGGCATCGTATGACCACTCTATCATAAAGCATTGAACTCATTAATCTGAAACTCAATGAATTCCTTGGTAAGTACCTCTCCCGGAATAGTTCCTCGAACAAATCCCATGACACGTCTTCGACGACAATGTTTAGTTGAGGTATGAGCATCTTCCACCATAGAAGAGAACCCCCCTTTAGCTGAGAGACCACCATGTGGACTTTCATGTTGGAAGTGTAATCACAAAGTTTGAAGCACATCGTGAAGTCGTTTGTGGCACCCTTGAACTCGAGAAACTTCACCTTCTTGAGTTCTTTGTGTATACTAATACTATCAGTTGGAGCACGTTGTGAACCCTCATTGGGTACATACGCTCTTCCCTCTTCTTTATCCAGGTAGTTAATAAATTCTTTTGACATCCTCTAGAAGGATCTCATCATACCTACCACATCTCCCACAACCACCTATTCCTACTTAGTAATATTCTCATCTCCCTGGGGGTTAGACCCTTCTGGCATGGATATTATCGGAGGTTTCAAACCTTTTCCTCCATCACCACGTCGTTTGCTTCCCCTGCATCCTCTAACCATCATTACTTGCATGTACAATTTCAAAATTGTGTTCAATAATTTATTTAACACAGTGGAAGGCGTAACGGTCCAATGTCGCAGGGTTGAACCCACTCTGATACCATATGTAACAACCCCTCCATTACGACATCAATGTAAGTGAGTACATTAGTGGTTAAAAACAAATTAACATCATTGGATAAGTACTACATGGTATTAACATACTTCAATAATACACATTCTATTATTATATGAATCACAACATGACAACAATCAAATTCATCATCACTACAACCCATAGAATAGTCTCGTCTCTTAGAAATAACAAGATGTCTACCCGCCCAACCTACCTGCAAGGTTAGGACCTCCAAGACACATAATCAACACCCAAGTCCAGGATTCATCCGATTGATTTTGACCATTTAAAGTCTCAGGACTGGCAATTGTTCTAAGTAACAAGAAGATATCTAATTCCCTTAACCACAGTACTATTCCAAATTTCGAGACTAATTCAGCAACCATACTTATCATAAATTTAAAGTGAAATAATAGTTCACTACGAATAAACAAATATTAACAACTCTCACGTATAATGAGCAAGAAAAAAATAACTTTATTAGGAAGCATAATAAGAAATATTTCCACTAAGCACTAATATGACAAATCACCCATTAAATTTCTATCCATGAGGTGCTATTTTTTACATAATAATCTCATAAAAAAAATAATTGATTCATTTCAATTGACTTAAAATTTAATTCAAAAATACCACTAACCATAGTGGTTGTAACATCCTTTTTTTAAATGTGCAATTTAGTAAATCAAACCTTACGAATCACCTAAGTACAATAAATAATACCATCGATTAAAAATCCGACTAGCAAAAGTATTTAAATCTACACGCAATCCACCAAATTTTCCCGCAACATTAATTAAATTAAAACTCTACTTACATTGTTGATGGAAACTGAATTTGACAAGTAATGATATCCTTAACACTACTCACGTTTAATTCATAAAAACATTTTTCCTTTCCATAACAAATGAATTTAGTTATCTCATAAAAATCATGAGGTTTGTGCTAGAGAATAAATCTCAATTATAAATATATTCACTCTTATTAATGCATACAGTAATCATTAAGTCCTCTATCATTTATGTTTATTATCCTTAACAAATCAATCAATTCAAGGACTCCATATATTCACGTGGGTAATATAGTCACATATTTCAATTAATGACTACAACTCCTAAATTAGTTTTACAATGGTAACTAAAAAGGCAAAGTAGTATAATCTTAAAGTAACGTTGTTTAAGTAAAAAAATTGATCATCAGAGGAGCGGGAACAATGATTTAATTAGCTACCTAGGTAAAGGATTAACTAGAAGTTGACTATGTGATAAGAACACAACATCTCGAAGAAACTCAAGTTTTAAAAGTTAACTAAGCTCAAACGCTTAGTATGGATGATTCTTCGCTAAGCATCCAACTTAGAGTTCAGTCTCAGTCTGAAATTGATTAAATTCAACAAGATTTACTCCTCTGAGCCTTCGAAGTGTAAAGGAAGTGACAAATGTTGACTCAATAAGAATAGAGAAGGATTAAAGATAAGTGTAGAGAATCACATTAATAAAAAGTAGTTGATTTCATTGTGAAATGAAATCCAAAATGCATAGTTAACACCGAAATGAATACCCGACAAGTGTCTGGAAGAATCTGTAGTTGAAGGCAGCCAATTTTGGAAAAGAAACCTTTACGTTAAGGAATATGCAAAGGCTGCTTGAGATACACACAATAAAGAGAAACATACCACAACATAATCCTTTCTTCAACGGGATCAGAAATCTATAGTGAAGAAAATCTTTAGCTCACCCATGGAAATATTTGCTAAGTGGTTGGTTGTTAGTCAAGTCCTGGGTTCTTTCAACCATTAAGCACTGATCAAATTAATCAATGGGTGGCTTTACTATTTGATGCAGGAGCATCCACACCTCATCAAGCGAGCCAGCGCGTGGAGAAAGATAGCTGGACAAGCCATCAAACTTCTTTTTGAATTTTACTTTGATATTTGTTGCGCCAAGCATTAATGGGTTAATGTAATGAAGCGCACTTGTATTGTATTGTAGATAAGGAGGCATTTAATAGTTTTAATGTTGTTAGCTAGGAATTAATTGTAGATTTGATAGTTCCATATTTCGAGAGGGAAAACGGAATATAGGCACCCTCCTTTGTATCATTGTAT
>CBVK0100627866.1:0-12299 GCA_900067695.1 Picea abies | reverse complement strand
GGTGGAGCCTCCGTAAAAATTGCAAAAAACTTCAACGAAATACTTCAAAGATTCTGCAACATCTCTGGAGCGCTCATCAATAAAAGAAAAAGTGCAATGTATGGATGGAACGAAAAACAACAAACAATTCAATGAATATCCCTTTCCCTAGGGTTCCCAGGCTATGCTTCTTGGGGAAAAAAAGTATCTTGGACTACCCTTAACACTGGGCTCCAACAAAGCTTCTCTGTGGGAATAAATTATAAGAAAATTCAAAGCTAAAATCTCAGCTTGGGGCGAACAATGGCTCACTAATGTTGGGAAACTCACCCTCATAAAATTAGTCCTGTCCTCCTTGCCAATCTACCAAGCTTCTTTTCTCCTGGCCCCAAAGGCAACCACGATTCAGATCACAAATATGATTAGAGACTTCCTCTGGCGTGGAGGAAACGGAAACCAAAAGAAGTACCACTTGGTCAATTAGGAAACTATCAAATGCCCCTATGTTGAAGGTGGCCTACAAGTAAGAGACCCTGAGCTTGAAAACCTAGCGTTGGGAGGTAAAATTATTTGGAAACTGTATGCAAACCACAGACATCCAGTAAGTATTCTCTTAAGAAGAAAAAACCTCAATGGTACCTCTATGAGAAACCTCCAAGCAGAGAACCTCTCCAAAGGAACCTCAATCTGGAATATTTGTAGGCGCGGTCTAGAACCCTTTCAGAAGCATCTATTTCGAATCCCAGGGAATGGAAAAAAAACTATGATGTGGCAAGACAACATTATGGGCAACGCCCCCCTCATCGAATCAGAATATCTCAAGGAGATCCGCGCGTGGCTCTCTCAACGTGGCATCAACAAAATCGCAGACATATCTGCGTGGGATGACTTAGGAAGATGGAAAAGTTGGGATCTCTTGGGTGTCCCACATCAAATGCAATCACAAAAATCCCTCCTTGTTGCGTTGACGGACTGCGCACTTGTACATCTCCTCTCAAGGGATAAATGGGGCTGGAGAAAATCTGGTTTCTACTCAGTAGCCCAAGGTTATAACACTTTGCATCCCCTACAAGCTTCGAATGAGACAACAATCCTTTGGAATCAGTTCTGGGACCCCCTTGGCCTCCCTAAAGTAAATTTCTTTTGTTGGATTTTAATGCATAGAAAAATCTTAACAAGTGAAAATCTGGCAAAAAGAGGCTTCATAGGTCCTCATAAATGCCCCATGTGTTGTCAAGCACTTGAAACGATGGATCACTTATTTGTAGACTGTCCATTCACTAAAGAAGTATGGAAGATCTCCCTTCAAGGCCTCAATGCCACAGCTTCGATACAGATCTCAGTGGTTGATTTATTTTCCTCATGGAAGGCGCGCTACCCTCAAGAGATACAAAGCAGTCCAATCTTGCGAAGAATTTGGTAGGCCATCCCAAAATACATTTGTTGCAAACTATGGTTGGCCAAAAACAATAAGATCTTCAACAACATGTCGCCTTCCCCCTCAACGGTGGTTGCGAAAGAAAAATCTTTCCTTCTCGAAACAGTGGCAAAACATTTCGCCACGAATGAAATCACTCTTCTCCCCGAAGAAAAGAAATGGACTGGAACCTTCACCTTCCGAGACAGAAATCAAACCATTGTTCACCCTTAGAAGACTCCAAGTTAGCGTTTGCGAGACAAAGATGCAGTTTTTCAAGATTGGTGGAGGAGGCAAGGCATAGCCTCAATATTTTTCGATGGAGCCTCCAAGGGAAACCCAGGGAATGCAGGAATAGGTAGAGTGATTTACTCCTTAGATGGAACTAAAAAAGATAGCTTCAGTTGGGGTCTTGGTCAGAGAATAAATAACCAGGCTGAAATTATCGGGCTGCTAAAATCTTGTTAGATAGCGAGTGAAAATGGCATTAAAGAAATACAAATCTTCAAAGATTCTGAAATCTTGATCAAGATTTTAAACACGAATGATTAATTCATAAATCTAGTAATCAACAAGGCCTTATAAGGACTTCGACAAGTGTTGAAAGACTTCTCCTCCCCTCACTTTTTCCACATCCTTCGTGGATTGAACAAGGAAGCAGATGCAAAGGCGAATATGGGTTGCCTAATGCCTTTAGGAGTACTCATAAAAAATGACGAAACCCCCTTGTGGATCCCTATCCTGTAGTTTCGACTCTTCCTCATCTCATAACTATGTAAGAATGGGAAATGATGTATTCAGATTAAGCGGGAATTTGTTCCCTTGTAATGACGATTGATACGTCCTCGGCCCAGCCTGCCCCAATTTCAAATAAAATTACCCGTTTCAGTTAAGAAAAAAAAAGATCTCTAAAATCTACACACATCTAAATTCCCCTGGTCTTCTTTCTTACTATCACAGGGTTTGAAATCCAATCGGAATGTCTAATGGGGTATATTATTCCAGCCTTCTTTAATTTCTCCAGTTCAACCTTTACCAGAGGTTTTAATTTGGGGTTCATCATCCTTGTCTTTTGCTTGACCAGCTTTGCCCCTTCTCTCAAGGGAATAATATTTTGAAATATTGTTTTATCATAGGCCTTCAAATCATCATAAATTCACGCGAACACATCAAGATATTCTTTAAATAATGCAACATATTGATCAACTTCCTCAATGGTGCAATCAAATCCCAAGTTGACATGTTTTTGGGAAATGTCAGTTCCAATATTTAATTTTCTTGTTTCTTGGACCTTTCGGAGTGAAATTTCTTCCAGGAGATTCTTAGCGTGATCGTCTCTCGTAAAAAGAGACTCGGATTGAATATAATCCTTAAAGACAATAGATATGTGATTTCCTTCATCATCATCATCGTTCAACAAAAAAATTTCCAACTGTTCATGATTCTCAAATACTTGTAAATATTCATGGTTATCAGGTAGAAAAGGTCGAGATACTCTTTCTACTTGAAAAGATGTTTTGCTTTGAATATCATCCGGGTTTGACAATGAGGCTGCCAAAGCAAATGAATCTGCCTTCTGATTCTTGTTGCTTGGAATGAAAGAAATGTTGAAAGAGCTGAAAGATTCCATCAATTTGTTAACTCTTTTGAAATATAATTTGAGTCTTTCCTTTTTTTATTTTATACCTCTGAGTGACTTGATTTATTACCAACTTGGAGTCGTCGGTCACAATTAGATGTTCTATCTTCAATTCGTGTGCAAGAATCATTCCATGAATAAAAGCTGCATATTCTGCCTCATTATTGGTACATCAAATTCAAGTCTGATAGCACGTGGATGCACAATCTTTCATGGACTTACAAGGACAATTCCAACTCCACTCTCAGAACTTGAGCAAGCTTCATCGAATGACATCCTCCAATAACCTTCGAACGGAATGCTCTTGACTATCCATACCTTGAATTTTTTCTAGTATTTCAATATGTTCCATGTCTAGGATAGCATATTTTATGATCCCAATGTCTATATAATCTTCCATTAATTCATTATCCTTCTTTTTGAAAGAGAAGGGTTTCCTAGGTTCACGAGGAACCTTAATCATTTCTCCTTCTTTGTCTGGTAGCATCATGTAGCTTCCATCGTTCATTATATATCCCCCAATCATAGACGACCAATCTCTTCTTGGAACAACTCCATATGCAGGAGAGAGGTCTACCACAATAATATTGAAAATTGTAATGATATGAGGCGTCGGCTTGATCCAAGCATAAAAGTCTTCAATTTCACCATAAGCTGGAATTTGTCTGGAATTGATTGCATATATACTTTCACCAATCTCATAATATTTAGTGCAGATCATGCCCAATGCCTCCATGACCGCTAGTGGAATAATATTATTGGTTGCGCCAGTATCGACTAAACAATTGTGAAGTGAAACATCATGATTTTCAATTGAAATATAAAAGGGCGGGATTTTACCTCTCAACTTGACGGTTGATTTGTTCTGGCTTTGTTTCAGACTTGTAACAAAAATTTCCACTTTTTCAAATGGATCATCCAATAATCTCAAAATGTTTTCCCTTTGTTGAGGAATCTTCACCACTTCTATAAAAGGAAGAGTTATCCTTAGTTTACTCAAGTCCTCTACGACATTGTACTTCATCTGAGTAGGATTTGACATCATATGTTGCTTCTTACTTCCAACGACATCGGTAACCTTCTCATTTTCCCTTTTCTCATTCATTTTTTCTTTATCTTTTTCATTTTGTTTTTCAAAATAATTTTTATTCTTGGTTAATCAAGAAGAAATTCCTTGGTGCCTACAATGTGATCAACCTCATAGTGAATTGTCTTGTCCAAGGAATTTACATGTACGAGATGGTGAACATCCAAATGGTTTTGAAAGTTTGAATTTTGTGGATGATGGAGATTACATGTCTACCCTTCAAAGGAAGTCTCATGCAGTGATAGATGAAGGAAGGTAGTGAAATCATTCTTCAGAAAGATAAACTTCATCAGGAGGTTTATCCCAAATTTCGTAAAAATTGTTAAACCTATATGAAAGTTGTTGAAGAAAGATTGTGAGTTCGGAAGCGATGATGAAACCAAACAATAATTCAAGACAATTAAAGAGGCCATCATGTCTACTCCATTCCTTGTGAGTTCAGATTTTTCAAAATATTTTTTGATATTTTCCTTTACCTCTAAAGATACAATTGCAGGAATGTTATTGCAAAAGAACAATAGTAACATGGAATAGCCTATTGCCTTTGTGAGTAAGAATCTTAGGGATGTCCAGTTAAAGTACACTATCATGGAAAAACTAGCATATGCCTCGGTCCAATCTTCAAAGCATTTCAGAATATATGTTATGTACTCCAAGTTCATTTAGCAGTGAAGGACATTTTGGCCCAACGAGATTGCTTGGGCATTTGTGGGAAGCGGGTATCTAGAATCATGAGTATGATCTAGATATCATGCCAACAAATATAGTTAAAGGACAAGGATTAACAATGATATTCGTTGAAGGAAACGAGAAGGGTTTGAGTCTAAATGGTACTGATATGATTTATGTTGTTCTTGATGAACTTGAAGATATGTATTGGTACTCAAATATCATCTATTTATTGAAGAATTCTTCATGTCCAAATCACTTGAATGATCATATGAGGAAGGCTTTGAGATTGAATTCTACAAACGGTTGTCTCATTCAAGATAGTGTAGGATGGAGAAACCCTAATGGACTAATACTCAGGTGTGTAAACAAAGAAGAATCAAAGAGGCTTATGGAAGAGCTACACTCAAGGTATTCCAGTGTCCATTATGCGGCTCGCACTACAATGCATAAGACATTTAGACCTAGCTATTATTGACCTACGTTGTTTTCTAATGTTTGTTGTCTTGTTAGCCATGCTCGATGTTTGCAAGAAGGCAACAACTAATAGTGTTGCCTCTGCAACCAGTTGTTGTTGAGGCACCTTTCCAACAATGGGGTTTAGATTTCATTGGTGAATATAAAGGCAATTCTAGTAACATGTTTTGATGGATCTTGACAGCTATAGACTATTTCTCCATATGGGTTGAAGAAATACCCAAAATGAGGGCGATCAAGAAAGTTGTCATGGATTTCCTAGAAGATAAGATAATTAAAAAGTTCATTGCCCCAGCTAAACTTTACAATCGATGATGCCAAAGTGTTCAGCTCAATAGAATTATCAACTTTTTGTTTTAATTATGGCTTTGTCGTATCCCACTCATCTAACTATAACCCACAAGGGAATGATTTAGCCGAATCCAACCATATGAGTTTGATAACTATCATTAGGAAGGTTACGGGTGATAATAAGAAGGGTTTTGACAACAAAATAAAGTATGCTCCATGGGCAGATATGATCACAAGGAAACAAGTTACAAGTAAAAACCCATTTGAGCTGGTGTATGTGATCGAAGTTTCACTACCAATTCATTCGAAGGTCCAATTGTATCGATTGCTGCAAAATTTCACAACTAATTAGGGGGTGGTTTAGGCAAGGGTCTATCCATTGGTAGAGCTTGAATAAATTCGAAGAGGTGCATTCAATCAACTTATTTGGAATCGGGAGAAGAACAAAGGAACATTTGACAAAAGAGCTCGACAGAAGATACTTGAAAAGGGTGATCTTGTCTTAATGTGGGATAAAAAGAAAGAAGAGTCAAGAAAGCACGAGAAATTTCATAGATTATGCTTGGGCCCTTTCAAGATTGAAGACAAAGCTAGAGCAGATTCTTTACATCTCAACCGCCTAAATGGAGAAAAGTTGTCATTGCCCATGAACAGGAAAATCCTCAAGCTCTATTTTTCAAAAGGCGTGTAGTAGAAGTAGAATATGATGAATAAGCTCCGATGAGCATTGGATTAGAGTAGGTGTTTTATTTCATGCATTGTTTAGCATTTGGCTCCACCAATGTTCTAGAGTCGTTTTTGACATCATGCATCATTTTGTTACTCTTGGTTTTATTATGTGGTTTCTTGGGGTGAGAGTCTCGCCCCATCATTATATATCTCATCTCTTTTCATGTTGCATTGTATCAGGGACTATCAAAAATTCCGGAGTTCTCATGCACTCTCTTCCAAAACACATATCTCCATGTTGGAGCCAGTTGTTGCCCCTCATGTTGTATGCAGTCCTTTTAGCATGTTCCAGTTGCACTTTAGAAAGGATTTCCTAATGACACATGTGATTCAGCCTAAAGATACAGGGGAGGGCATTTTATGGATGTGTGCACTTTCCCTAACATTACCCTTGTGGTATTACTAACCATTGTTTCAGTGATGTGTGCATGATGTCTAGAGAAAAGGGGTGAGTGAAAAGTTATATGATTACGCCCCTAGAGTCTAACAAGGTTTTATTAGTCGATTGATTCCGAGCACCAAAGTTATTGTGATGTCATTCAATGTTCTGGTGATATGGAACCTGATTTATATGTTGAGGATGTACAAATCTCATAGTAGATTATTTCTTTAGCATATTGGTATCATTTGGCATAAGGATGGCACATTTGTATGCTTTGTTTCATATATTGATCGAGTGCCTAGCGTTATTGATCATTTTTGCATGGCTCTAGCATGGTTTGGAGTGTTTTGATGTGGTTTTCTATAGTGGAGGTCTCCTAGCATGAGCACTCTAGTTATTTTCGATGCATTTCACACAGATTTCATGTTGGTATGACATATATGGTGATCCCAAGTGGAGCGCTCACCTTATGCACATGTGGAGGATGACTACAATGTTTTAACAATGGTTTGACCCTCCTTTTGACCTAATTTTTTTCTTGTACATGGAGCGCCCTAACTTATGTGGCCATTTTTCACACACAAATATGGTTATCATGAGGTTTGAGGCTTAATCAAGTGGAGCATCCACCTTGGTTGCGCACATGTTGATGCACCTTGCATATTATATTGATACTCACTTGAGTTGATTGGGTCATCCCCTTTTCCATGGTGATTAGTTACTCTCTTGCATGTGGATTCATGATATGGTTTGTGATGTGACTCCCCACATTGGGGATATGGAGTTTGGCTCTTGTTTAGAGGAATGGTTACACCTTGGAGACCACACCCTCAACCACTATTATTGTATTTTGATAGGATGGACACCTTGGAGGGGTTGCACATGCCACCTTGAGAGATCTCACTTGGTCTTTGCACATACTTTTAGGTTAATTGATGGTACATCCACATTGGGGGGTTCATTCACCATTTCAAGGAGGTCGTTAGCACATATTTTGAGGGATTACTTGGTGGATTGATTTTCTTTGGAGGTTTCCTTGGAGGACATTGGAGTTTATGACTTGGTCTCTTGCTCATTTGAGGGATGCACCCCACCTTGATGAGCACTCCTAGAGATTTGTACATGTGGAAATGACACTATTATTTTATGCATTGTTGACCCTATCTTCTCAAGTTAGTTGAGAGATAGTCATTTTTATGCTTTCCTAGGTTATATCTAGGGTTTTAACCTAGAAATTAATATTTGTTGTTGCGGGTTTCAAGCCTGGAACATTATAAAAGAAAGGCTCCTCCATTTGTATTGGTTGTTGAAGGATTGAATATTGAGCACTTGGTGTTGTTGGTTACTATCTTTTATTGGTGCTATTTGGACGATTGAGTAGGTGCTTCATTGAATGAGGTTATCTTCTACATGCTTGTGTTATCTTAAATTGAAGAAATTTGCTTGGCTTATGGTTGTGAGATGCTAAAATGGGTAACATGATTCCTCTTTTATTGCATTTATCATTGGATGTTTTACAAGATGTATATCTCTCTACGTTTGGTTATACACGTGTGATCTATCCTTGACATAATACAAACCCATCACCATTGAGTTTATCTACAGTAGTAATCTCCCATGACATATTTATGTAGTTTAGGACAGTAAGGGGAAGGTTAATCTAGCTTGTAAATTGCAGCCTTATTTCCCATCATCTCATCGTTAGGAATGCCTCCCAAGAGCCCTTATTGACCTCATATGCCCAATGTGTCTTGTTAGGCACTAGTCCCACTTTCAACCACGATCAAAAATCTATAAAAAACTTGTTTTATTTCTGCTCAATAGATCCAGAACTCACATTTGTTTATTACACTCCAGATCTGCCCCAAAAGTCTAGTAACATATAATTTTTTGCACCTAACACTAGAACGGAAATTATGTTATATAAATCTGCGACTCTAACCTTTAGAAAATACATAAAACAGATCAATAATAAGTCCATAAACCCTTCCTTGTTTATCATACACCTTTAGACTTAATAGTTATAGGAAAGCCTCCTTTTTGTTGGTCAAAAGTCATCCTGAAGTGAGAAGGTGACAGTGGTAACTCTTCTGAATACCACTTCAAGTTTCACTTAGTGAGGACTTTGCTCGTAAGGTAAGAGTTCAAGTGGTAACAGAGCCAAACCTTTTCTTGATCTAGATAGCAAAATATTTTTTTGAAAAGCTAGGCCAAAAACCTATCAACCAAAACTAAAGTGCAGAAAAGGAAAAGACAGACAACACTCATTTCAAATCACGTATAACATTAAATGGACTGAAGCACCTAAAACCAACATCATATAATTTCTATTGCTCATCATGGATTCGTCCTCTAACAATTGAAAGGAAATCCGAACAGCCATAAAATCACATGTAAAAGCTTATGCTTGAATTACATCGTTAATCAATATCATATACAAATTGGGATCTCAATAATATTTATTATGTTTTTGAAAAAATTGCAAAAAAATGAATTCGCCCAACTTCATTATTTACAGTCCCACATACATGAGACATGTTACAATGCACTTGACCTTATGAAACCAAACCCCAAAGTCACTAGAATGTGTGTAACCCTGCTTTCTATGATTGACATCGCAGCAGGTAATCACCTAGCACATTACAAGCCTTAATACAAGACAAAATGTCCTGCTGCAATTGTTTAGTGTCTGGCTGCTAACTGTTCTCAATTACTTCATCAAGTTATCTTTCCTCAGCAGCAGCATCCATCAAGTCCTCAAAGTTGGGTGATTTCCTCAATATTATTTCAATCGTAGCCTGTGGGATTGGCCTGCTATTTGCATCATCTTTCATGTGTACAATAGAAGTCAAGATTCTCTTTTCTAATGCTAGCCCACTGTTCTTCAATATTTCAGCTACTGTCACAACCGTTTCTATGTCAACTTCGAGACCTGAAAGCTCCACTTCATCATGGTTTTTCAGGTATCTCTTAACAAGATTCACATAGAATATGAGCGGCTGCTTCGTATTGGAAATTTGAATCCTGTTCTTTTGGTTGTTGTCATTCAAGCTCATATTCACCATTGCCTCATTGATGTCCTCCATGTCTTGCCTTCCACCTCGCTTTGTAACACAAAGAACAGACTTAACCACATAAATAACAAATAAATACAAATTCCAAGACTTGAATAAGAGAGGAAAAGAAAATACAGATACTAAAGAATAGTGCAATCAAGTAAGGAACTCTCTAAAGTTAAAAACTTTATCTATTTGGGAAGAGTGGTTCTGGCATCTCAAGTACCTTCCAAACAGTATTGTTTAAGCCGACCGAATCCTTGTTTAGCAGATCTTCTACTGGATCCAATCCAGCTTTTACTTTTCTTATTACTTGTACTAT
This sequence comes from Picea abies, assembly GCA_900067695.1. Classification (NCBI taxonomy): domain Eukaryota; kingdom Viridiplantae; phylum Streptophyta; class Pinopsida; order Pinales; family Pinaceae; genus Picea; species Picea abies. The sequence continues at coordinate 2,251 of CBVK0100627866.1, read as the reverse complement.
TTCATTATCCATGCTAGGATCTGGTAAACACTTCCTTGAAATGGCATCCTTCACAATATTCTTCCATACAGATTTTGTTTCAACTAGTGTTGGCCCATGCCCAACAATCCAAAGACAAAACCTATTGAGAAATGATAAAGCGGCATGCTTAGATCCCAAAAGCTAAGTTACAGAATTATGATGCATTACAATTGATTGCCTAACCCTCAAACTCTATTTCTAACAGAACCACAACATAACATGAGAGAAAGAGAGATTGCAAGATGCTCAATCTAAAGAGACAGGAATAAGGTCAAAGCTACCTTGCACGAGTTAAAGCCACATTAGTGCGCTGACGATCTTTAAGGAAGCCAATGTTTTTTCCAGTACGAACAGTAGAAATTATTATAATATCTTTTTCTCCACCTTGAAACCCATCAATTGATTTAACCTCTACATCAAGAGTGTTCTTCCATTTATCTTTTGTACTTAACTTACTGTCCAAGAAAAGAACTTGTGCCCGGTATGGTGCTATCACACCAACGCTAATTTTTGAGTTGCCCCTGCAAGAACAAACTAATTACAAATTGAAATTAGAAACTTCAGTTTGAATTCTAAAATTTTATGGATGGCATATAAAAATTACCTTACAAAGATTACACACTGAAATTTGTGTATTAAACAAATACTTGAAATCACTTTCCAGGAAAAAACACATCTTGAAATGATTTACAAAACCATATTCTAATATAGCAAATAAACTGTAGAATAACTTTGACAATAAAGGAACATATGTTTATGGAATTTATAATCATCATTAAGCAGTGCTAATAAGTGTTGCAAATATCTTTGATTTCTCTTGATATTTCAATTTTATTGGAGCTTTTCAGGCCACTGATTTTTCCAAATTTTTCTGGTCCAAGTTTATGCTTGTCTATGTTTTCTGTTTTCGTTGATATTTCAGTTAAGTTTCTTTCAAAACCCTCAGCGACATATTCCCCAAAAAGATATTTACAACATTGATGCTAATGCTCTAAGAATCAATGACGAGTTTAGGCATGTAAGTACCATGGATTTTCCTAGGTGGTTAAAGCACAGAGAAAACTAAACTAATTGAATATTTTATAAAGTAACTAAAATACTCTAATAATTAAATAAAAGAAAACATAGAAATTATAATAAGTCAAAAGGCAGAATATTACCACTTCAACTCCCTTGAATTTTAAATTGAAGGTAACAATTTAACAAATCATAGTGTACCTATCAATCCAGTAGATAGTTATCCACTATTTCCATGTTTGTTTTCCCAAATTACTCGCTTGAATTCTTAGTTTTTTAAGATCAACAAAAATCCGAATTTCCATCAATATGATATTATTTCTTATACAACAAAATTTGTTTAGCTTAGTAATTAAGAATTTGGTGAATTGCCAAGAAATGATATAGTGGTTGATTTCCATCACAGAATTTGATAATAAAAATAGTTCAAATCCTTTAATTCATTAGCATGTAAATATATATAAACACATAGGAACCTTTAGCCATAGAAAGGAACAGCTTACATCTTATTTGTCGCATTGCACAGTGGCCACCTTAAGGTGCCAGAACAACCATTGTGGGATTAGAACTTTGGTCAATGTTGACAAAGCCATCACTCCTCACCAGTAGTCCCAAGCTCTTTACCATGTATATATCCATTGCCAATGAAGATATTCTTAAGAGGTCACTTTAAACTACAGTGTTGTTAGCTTTTGGTTGCTCCAAAAGTGTTTTCACCTAGCTCGGTGAGCGCTTCATATGAAGTGGAGGGCTTGTGGTCCTTCAGTCCCTTTGTTGTTTTTTGGTTGACTTATATTTGGAGAGCTTAGTGGGTGTATGCTTACCTTGGGATCAATGCTAGGGAGAAACACTTATTGATGTGGTAGTCGGCACACATGTGGCAGTTTGACATCTTCAACAAGGGTGCACTTGTTAAGGAGGATGGCCACTTGTTAGAGGTTGGGCATTGAGCCCTAAGAGCATTGGAGCCACTTTGCACATATGTTAAGGAATGCTTGAGTTGAGGAGCCATTGTTGGAGGATGCACCATCTTGCTTCGAGAAACGCTTGACATGTAGACACCTAGACTTGGAGGGTGCACCAACTTGTGGGTTGTACAAATTCTATTGTACCATGTGGTATCCATGCTTAGTGTAGCGCTTCACTTGGGGCTTTATTTGTTTAAATAATGTAACTGCAAAGAGTATTCTAATTATTATTTGATATATTATTC
>CBVK0100627832.1:0-18563 GCA_900067695.1 Picea abies | reverse complement strand
TCCTAAGTTTATTCCTATCTGGGTCCATCTTTGTATGCTTCCATACGAAGACAACAAAATCAATTTCCTCCAAGGCCATAGAACTATAGTTACAGAATAAGTTTACAGCCAAAAACAGCGAAGCATTACGCCCAACAGTTATAATATTATTGAATTGGGAAATCTAACAACAGAGATCACCAACAATTGAGCAACGGAATTTAAAGTTGGAAGTTCAATATCTAGAATCCAATGGGTGAATGATAAAGAGAACATAAAAATAAGACTGAAAAAGTGATCTGTTCAAACTTGTCTTTGATGGCATATCTAGACAGGCATTGCCTGCATTTAGTCCCTTGAACCCTTATAGAACTATAGTTACAGAATAAGTTTACAGCCAAAAACAGCGAAGCATTACGCCCAACAGTTATAATATTATTGAATTGGGAAATCTAACAACAGAGATCACCAACAATTGAGCAACGGAATTTAAAGTTGGAAGTTCAATATAAAGAATCCAATGGGTGAATGATAAAGAGAACATAAAAATAAGACTGAAAATAGAAATAAGAGGTCCCAATGCCCTAATAATGGTGATAATAAAATACCTGTTTATGTTCTTCGTCTGTCATGGCGTCCTCATAGCTATCTCTATCTTCGATATGTGCAGAAACCGAGGGGGCTTCCTCTTCATTTCCACCTTCGCTGGCAGTCTCCCACCCTTCGGCCTCCCTGTCCGTATCCACATGACCCTCCGCTTCTGCGCCTTTCTTGAGCTCTCTCGGCGCCCCATTAGAGTGCAGGGCTTCTGAATTCTTTAAGCCCTGAGAATTCTCTTCGTAGGTGTTCGGTTTCATGGAGCTTCCCTGATCTGTGACATCTTCGCAGGCGGGCTCTATGGTCACCATTTCTGTGGGTGCTGAAAACTATAATTCACGGGAAATGGATCGCAGATTTAGTACGAAAGAAATATGAAAACTATAATTCACGGGAAATGGATCGCAGATTTAGTACGAAAGAAACAATGACGAGGTGTTTGTTCTCGAACTTTGCTTTGAATGCATTTGAAAACTGTAGGAAGTATGAGAGTGCGTGTGTGTATATAAGAATTGAAGAGGCGGTTTTTATGTTGCGGGTATGCTTATATGATTAACCAGAGCCTTCCATAGAACATTTGAAACAGAGAAAAGAAGCACGTAATTGAACAAGGAAGGAACAAATTCTTGTCCCTTATCCTTTTGATAGGATTTACTTTTGTCATGCCATGTTATGAGAGCAAAATATGTACTCGTGCTATGTTATGTGTTATGAGAACAAAATAAGCAGTAATATTGCAATGAAAATTTTTGAGAAGTTTGTCAATTTTAGTATTTGTTTTATAATTATAAAATTAGTAGTTATAAAATAAAATCACAAAAATAATTGTTAATTAGGTTTAGTTTGGGTGGTTTGGAGGAATGATTGTTATCATCTTCACGAGCTGTATTATTGATCGGCCTTATGCCTTGAAGATTGTAGATTTTACTCTGGGCACTATCCCCTAAATGAGGGGAAGTACTCGAATATGAGTCTTTGATAAGTATAAAGTTGTTTTTTTTAGGTAAGAAGTTAAATTGTAACTTGGGATAATATATAGGCTCATGTATGAAACTAAGGTTGGATGCTACTAGACAACACATGACTCCACGAGATGTAGCCTCAAATATTATCGCAACAAGATCTACTTATTAAGATCCCTCTAGTCAATGATCCTTTAAAAATCAACTAGTATTATTTTTCTTGCAAAAGAAGCTTTAGTACATACTGTGTTCTATACAAATCATGGATCGATTCATTGCTTTAATGGGTTATGGCCACGATTGGTGGATTTGCAGAACTAAGTCAACCAAACAATGAAGCCCATGTAGTCAGAAGAAGCTTATATTTATCCCTCTACTCAAGGTTTTCTTCATAGTAGAATTTGATTCATTTTCCGATAGGGACAAAATTCTACATTATGGTCCCTAGTTTTAGGGAAATGTCAACATTTACATGCAACTATAGTTTCTAACGGTGTCAACCTTCCCCTTCAATTCAAAGCCCTGGACACTCTAATAGAGATTGGGAATGGTATTGGTAAATTTCACTTTTGCAACCTTAAAGCATTAGAAAGATGTCACACTTTTTTTTTCCAAGGAAAACTTTGCAGGACCATCCCCCTCTTCCCCATAATATCTAGATGGAGGGCGATTTAACCTACCAAACACAATAAAAATTGGTAACCAAGTGGGAGTCTACCAAACTTGAACCTCGATCGGACTAGAACCAAATAACTCATGATGAAATCTACCTTGAAATAGTTCATTTGAACCAATTAAGCTAACCGATTAGGTTGACAGGAAATGCACAGTCTGTATGTAAATCCATATAGAAAATGATCCATCTAGAGATCCTTTAAAGGAGATTTGATTGGATATAATTAACTGTGGCTGGAAACATAGGCTTGGCTCTAAGCAAATTAATTTCCAATGAAGATTGTGCTTCGTTGTAAGGCATAAAATCACCTCTTGCCCTAATTGCAACCCTAATAGGGAACACTCGAAGTTTGTTGATCCCCTCTCCAAGAGACAATATAACGAGAGGCCTACTTAGTGGAATGGTTCTAATGCAAATCACCAAATAATAGAAATTGAGACCGTAATGGGGAAAGTTAGCTCAAATTCAAGCTTGGATGCAACCATCCTAGAGGTGCCAACCAATGGTCCTCGAAACATTGAGCTAGTGAATCCCTCTCCTTTGGAGGGACCCATTATCTCAAAGGAGGAGAGTCATTGAGACACAACAAAGTTTGATTATTGAAGGACTTCGATAAGAGTGTTGTGGAGAATTCAAAAAACTCTTCAAGATGTACAACCCTTGGCAAAAGTGAGGCAAATTGCTATGTAGAGAAAGAAGTAGTTACTCCTACTAGCAAGCCAAGGGCTTTGCTTTAGGACATTCTTAAGACATGGACATAGGTATCCAACAAGAAATCCAAAAAGATGTGCAAACCTTCTATTAAATACTTGACCAAATCTTGAAAAGAGAAAGGATGTTAATGGTTTTCAATAGATTGTTTTTACAAGTGTTTATGTAATCAATTTACATTAATCTATATAATTCAACAAAGTAAGGAAAAATGTAACTTAGGAAAACTAAAAAAACTCAACTCAATTCTTCCTCTTCTAAAATGGGAGAGAAATCTCATAAACCAAATCTCCTTCACAACAACATTAAATGTTATTTTTATTATATAAATAAAACATAACTTTTTTTATTAATATAACCGTTATTATGAAAAAATACAATTTATTTATTCCTTCTCAACGGTTTAATCTCATCAAATCTTCTTTAAAAGTTATACATAACACTCCTTTCTAACATCATTAGTTATTTTTATCCTTGATGATAGGTGGAGTGTCCACTCGAAACATTAAACGTTTCAAAACTCCTAACACAATGTATATCCATAAATCTCAATAAGCAATAAAAATTTATCAAATCTAAAATGATCAAAGTTGTTTTGTTACCAATGATATTGTGTATAATACTCGTTATTACCATAAACAATGTGAAATTCTTATATCTTGTATTGATACTTGGGATCATCCATCTTTTTTATTGATGGGAAATTATTATTTTATTTTTAAAATATGCTCTTTTCAATATTAATGAATCAAAGAATATGGTATTAAGCATATTATAAATTAAAATAAAAAAGTAGAGTTATTATAAATAAAGAAAGTGAGGTTATTCTCTATGTTGGTAAATATATTGTTGATGCTCCATAAAAGTGTAAAGTTAAATTTTTTTCGATACTAACAAGATAATGTAATATTAAAGAGATAAAAAAAAAACTATAAAATAAAAGAAGGTAATTGTCCATTCATAGTGTTGTATATAGTGTTAAGATATACAAATAAAAATTAGTTTTACATTAAGTAATAAGAGGGGTTTTTTTTTTCCAAATGAAAAATATCTCAAAATTATACAGAGTATAATTTCTTTTACAAAGCAGTAATGGTTCTGAGCAATACATAAGACCAGCCCAAAGGAAAGTGTTAAGATTGTTATGGTTACAAAGTCCATTAACACAAAACATTGTTCACACAAATTAAAACAACAGCTTTAAACTGAAAGAGGTGGAACTTTATGCGCAAGTAACTTGAAATCAGCTTTCTCTCCACAAAATACTCACCCTTCTCAAACTTCAAAGATGTTAAGGAACATATGAGGGCTTTCCTCCCCATTGTCCTAGTGATAAACATATAGCCTTCCTTCAATTTCCTTAAGTGCCCTCTTTGAAAGTGTGTTGGACTCTTTATTGTGTTCCCTATAAATGTGTTGGAAACTGATATCTTTAAAGTTTTTTACCAAATCCTTTGTTTTTTGTTTCCAGCATTCAATGTTCACCTCTTGGAGGTTACCCTTTTGATTTATCCAATCTATAATAACTTTCGAATCCCCCAAGATTTGTAATTTTTCAATCGACCAAAGTGTTGCCAAAGTGAGAGTCGCCCACAATCCCATGAGCTCTGCCTTTGTATTTGTTCCAGCTCCGCAATTTATGAACCATTGAACCACTTTGTTCCAGCTCTGCAAGTAATAAGAGGAGGTTGATCATCATTATTCTTCATCACATGTTCTCATTCATCATTTTGTGGTTTATCTTTAAGGACATCAATAATCCACCTTTGCATTATTGTTTGCATTTTTTTTGCGGTGGATGCTTTATCTCAAAAATTCCAAGGGTTATAGTAGGAAACTTGTTAACATGAGGAGGGGAGTGTCTGTGTCATTATTTTGAGCTAAGTGTGTCTTCTTTCTTCCTTCTTTTTGTTTTGTATTTGGTTTATATATTGCCAATAAAAATCTTGTGGTTGTCATTTGGAATGTATATAAAAAACCTTTAATAAGATCCTTAATGTTAATAATATAACATTAACTTAATATATACATGAAATTATTATTTTTAACAAAAAAGTATATACATAGAATATTAATACATATTTACATGTAATCACTAACCAAATATAACATAACCAAAAGAATATAAAGAAAATCCTTTAACAAATATGTATACTAAATCAAAATAGCAACTAAGTAACTATTGTAATTGGTATACATGGAATATAAATACATATTTACATATAATTACTAACTCAAGTAGAAACTAAGTAAATATTGTAACTAGTATACATGGAATATGAATACATATTTACATGTAATTACTAACTGAACATATCATAACCAAAAGAACTAAAGAAAATTCATAAACAAATATGTACAGTAAGTCATAATAGCAACCAAGTAACTGCACTAACTCATGAATGTGGGAAAACAATATCATACACAAAACATGGGTATCATTCACTACAAAGAAGGTAATAAAGATCTTAATAAAATCTAAATATATTGTATATGAAACAAGTGTTATCACTCGATTACTTTTTCCTTTTCCATTTGAATATGTTTATACATGATAAATCACTCAATGATATGAGGGACATATCCTGGAATTTGGAGCCCAACCAACCTTTATTGCAATTGGATTCCCCTAGGTCACATAATTACAATAAATTTTCTAAGGATATCTTCCTTTAATCAACGTGATGATCCACTTAGCATAGAGAGCTTGCCCTTGAATAACATCATTAACCACTCCAAGCCCTCCATTGTTTTACAAAGAGCAATAAAATTTGCAAGACACTCCATAAAATCCCTTACCTGTATTTAATTTCATCCCAGAGAAAAGAGTAAAGAACTTTAGCAAGTTGAGAATAAGTCACAATAGAAGAGAGAAGAGGCCTAGTAAGAGGAGTGGTAAACATGAGCAACTAACAATACTTTGCTGTAAATCTAAAGTTTATTAGTTAGCATCAAAGGTTTTCTCAATTATTCACTAACTTTCTTTTCAACTTTTAGAACAACTTGTTCCAAGAGGCTTAAAATGTAAAGTGGATTTTCAATAATTTAAACTTTTGACATGGCTTAATTGGCTAGGCCCAACTCAATTATTTTTAGCCAACTTGGTAATCCATTGAATTATTGAGCTAGAAACTTCGCATAATATATCTAAGCATTCTGACATATTATCAAAGACTTCATCATTTTCCCTCAATGTAATAGATGAACCATCTATGAAGTAATCATCAATCAATTGACTCGCACTTGGATTATTAATGTTAGACCCTATGGGTGGTATATACAAGGTTGAATGTATATGCAATGGGGTTAAATGTATATGTAATAGGGGTCATCTTGATAAGGGACCCACATGTGCAATGAGTGAGAGTATGTACATATCGAGGACAATATGGTCATTGCAATAGACTTATAATCCAAGTATTTGGTCCAAATAACCCAAGTACATCCATATAACCAAATCATACATGCAAGTCTATTGTATTGACTATATTGAGCTCTATATATACATATTCTCACTCATTGCGCATGTGGGGCCCCTATTAATTTGACCCCTGTTACATATTCATTTAACCCCACTATATATACATTCAACCCCATATATACCCCTCATAGGGTCTTAAAAAAGGGGCATAATTAGGAACAATCAATGAAGAGAAGGACATTTGGGAAGATTCCATGGAGAAGCAAGCTACCCAAGGGAATCAAGCTTTCAATGGAAATTGTAATTTACCTCCTACACTTACTCACCATCGAGGTGTAATGGTCTAATGTTGATTCAAGAGTTGCAATGGGTTTTTTTATGCAATAAATGGTCATTAAACAAAAAAAAAAAACTTCTAATTTGTAATGAAACAAATCCAAATGACCATGTTAAGTAATTTATTTTCAAAAATCTTACATCAATTCAAAATTAAGAGAAAACTATTAGATGAAATTTCACCAAGCAAACCCATGACAAATTCCAAAAGAATGAATAGTGGAAACACTTTTTTCATAAGGCAACCTCAAAGTATGAGATGCATGTTATATTGGCATTCATAACATGCTTAACACACTCACTCATACAAACATTCCATAATGCCACATTTTGAAAGGTGACCTTTAGCACATCCCAAACTTTAGCAAATTAAATAGTATTAAGCATGGTCCATAACAGCAAGCCATGTTGATTTTTTCTACATGCTAGGTTGTACTTCAAGATGAAAATATCTCTAGGTAAATATTTGCACTAACCCTGTAGATAATATTGGTAATAGATGACTGAGACCTACAGTGATATTTAAGAGAGATTTGTGCATGTAAGTGTAAAAGTAGAGGTTACACAAGATTGCCTCCATTTTCATGTCTACATCAAAAATAGCAAACATGGAAATATTGGATAGATTTCAAACAGATTGATCATGTGTCAAGAAAAAATGAGGACTACATATTCAATGGTAATGCCCAATAGTGCTATGATTTTTCTATGGAAAATTGATCACCTCAAGGCTATGTTTAATTCCAAGGGAGTGCCCGATAGGGCCATGATTTGTCTAAATCAAATCAGATATCTTAAGGACATAACTTGAATCAAGGAGTACCTAATTGGGTTGTGATTTTCCTAAGGAAAATTGATTTCTCTTCAGAGCAATTCAACATGAAACATTCAACCCAACGATCATTAATGTTATGTTTTGCATATGAAAAATCACACAATAAGAGTATCCTCGAGCATTCTTTCATGACCAATGATTCAACTATAAGAATGACAAGTTAAATTTAGAGCCAACGGCTCTTCCACATAGGAAACAATTCATCCTTCATGTGAGATCAATTAGCTTAGAGCCACGGGATTTTAATGAACTCAAATTTACACGCAAGGAATGGCATTTGTTGGCACCCTAAGGTTTTGAATATTGTGTGCATGCCACAAGTCAACATTGTGCGTGCACCCAAGAAGATGAACCACGCGGCACCAGGTTTTAGCGCATGTGCTAACCTAGGATCTAATGTGCGCACCAACCCCTTTTGTACTGCGGACAAGGACTTGAAGAGATTGCATGCAAGCCAAATCCTCGAAGATATCAATAATCATTGTAACCATTTTTGTAACAACCCAACCAGTCATGGTCGAGGTTAAGGGTAAACTTGCAAGCATGTTATGATTGCCAAGCTCCACTAAACTTAAGGGGAATTCATGCGGTTATGTAAAGGTTGGGTTTTTGTTCACTAGGGGAGCAGTAGAGATCTGATGGTTAAGTTGTAGATGAGTTAGAGATCCATATTAGTTTTTGTATTAGTTATGGTTATGTTCAAGGATATTATGTGTGAAAATAAGAGAGAGAAACCAGATCTGAGCATATGTCGTTTCTCCGTTTTGTTGTGAATGCATCTTAAGCAAGCTTCGACCTGTGTGTACGGAAATGAATTTGAATGTATGTGAGTTTAATGAATAAATCCTGTACGGAAATGAATTTGAATGTATGTGAGTTTAATGAATAAATCCTGAAGCACATTTATCTGTGCATGATGAGTTAATGGTCTGAATGTCTATTTGTTTTGTATTATTATGTGCAATAATCTCATGGTAGTTATGAATGATTGCACAATTATATGGTGAATGTTTCTTATATGTTCCCTTCCTTCGCACCTTACATGAAACCTATGGTCTATGTAATTCTCATGGTGTCTCGAGTGAGACCTTCTTCAATCCTTAAAGATTGAATATGTCGGTGCCTATGGGGTATTTATTAGCCAAACCTCACAAACCCTGAGTTTGAACCCCACCCCCCCCCCCCTCAAATGAGAGAACAATCGGTTATGTTGTTGACACCCGAAGGTTTTGTGTTACATGTTNCGGTTATGTTGTTGACACCCGAAGGTTTTGTGTTACATGTTAAAGGAAGGAAATGAGGTGGAAACCTTCCAAGAAGGAGATGTAAGACTAGCTCTCTGAAAAGTAAGATGAGTTCACACGACGAGAGACCAAGAACCTATAGATCAACCTTGAACGTTGGAAACAAAGGTACATCTATACACATTTACATGAAATTTTCTTTGTTGGGTTTCCTTGTTTATTGCATGAGTGGATAAAGAGACAAACAAATATTACTCTGTATGGGGAGCCCAAGAATCACTGGTATGAGACCAAGATGCAGTCAATAGGTTGAGAACTGTGGATAATAAGTGGGCTAGAGCTATCAAGTTTTGGTTTGAGCAAGTGAAAGAAAGGTATATTATTGAGTTTGTTATTGAATCCAGTGAGTCTTTCAGTAGTGTTGAAAGAAAATTTGCAGTCGACCCTATAAGGAGATTACTGGAAGAAATCTATCTATGGATAAATATGTTGTTTGTGGAAAAGGGGTTGATGCACATGGATCCCGAGGGATGGATGAGTAAACCCCCCTACTTGGAGGGGGGGTGGAAAGAAGGGGGAAAAAGAAATGATGAGAGAAAGAGTGGATCCAGCAGAAGGAATCTAGAAGAATATGAGGTGAGGTAAGAAGAGAATGGATCCAAAGGAGCAGAGGAAAAAAGAGTCGAGAGATAAGTAAGAAGAACTGAGCTAAGGAGGCGAGTCAAGCATAGAAGCAAAGAAAATAAAGCAAGGGGTGACAAACAAGTAATCAGATCCAAGATGAAAAGAAGAGAACCCACACCAAAAGAGTGTGTAGAAGAAAGATTTGTGATAGAGAGAAACATAGAAGAAAAGAGTGTGTAGAAGAAAGATTTGTGATAGAGAGAAACATAGAAGAAGAAAGGTCATCAAAGAGATGCAACATTAGGAGAGAGGTATCAAAAGAGGATAACGAAAGTAGTGGGAGGAGGATCAAGGAAAATGAAGTTAGATCCCCTTGGCTAGTGAGAAATGTGGTCACATAAGAGGAATATGGGGTGCAGAGCAGTATCCCTGATGAAGCAAATGATAGCAATGGAACCCTTCGAGAAGGAGTAGAGGCCTTAGCGATTATGAGCAGACTTGCACGGCTAGAGATAGGAATCTCTTTTGGATCCCTCACCATAGAAGATGAGAGAGTATGGAGGAACCCCCTATTTGAACCACCCCCCTTGCGCATTTGTCATAAAGAAGGAAGAATCAAAGAACATGCAAAGGTAAGAGAAGTAGAAGAAGAGAGATTAGAATATACGAGTGAAGGAGAAGTCGAAGTCAACAATAATTCACAAGAGGGAACATCAATATCAACAACAACAAGCAACAATTAGTCAGGAAGACACAGTTCTAGGTCGAGTATGGTGAACCGAGATTCAACCCCCACACTTCCCACGTTTCATGGGATGAGAAGAGACAATGCAGAGCAACACTGGTTCATGTGTGAAGATAAATGGTATGTGAAGAGAATCACAAACGAGGCATCCAAGATTGCGCAGCTAGAAACCACATTCAGAGACAAAGCTCTGGCATGGTACATGAAGTACAAGGCTACTACACCAGTGGGACAAACAAGATCCCTAACAGATATAAAGAGAGATCTACTTAGGGAATTTCAAAAGCCTAAGTCAGAATCAGAGCGTATAATAGAGATCAAAGAGATCAAGTAGCTAGTTGAAGAAACCGCGTGGGATTATGACTAGTGGTTTAAGATTTTGTTGGATAGACCGACATTTTAGCTCTAAGATGTCCAATGTCGAGAATGGTTTATTGTTGGACTCCTACCATATATTCAAGTTCCACTCACCTGACAAAAGGTGATGACCCAAGCAGAGGCCATAGAAATTGTAATGTGGTTAGAGGCCACACAAGGAGGTTGTGAGACATTGACATGACTGGCGTAATTNCANGAGGAGGTTGTGAGACATTGACATGACTGGCGTAGCTACAATCTCAATCGATGACCCTCACACCATGCGACTGCAAGATATGGCGAAGGACAAGGTGGTTCTTGAGAATGTGTGGTGTACTATGTGTCACATTGAAGGTCACCATAGGAATGTGTGTCCTACACTAAGAAATTACACGATGATGAATGCACTGAATCCATTCCCGATATGACCATAGACTGAGTGGTGTGAGATTTGTAGACAATGGGGTCATATACCTCCCCATTTATACACATAATATAAGTATCAAAAGACCACACACACTCCATTATGTGAGTTTTGCAAATCCATGGGACATTATGTGAACAACTTCCAGTCACTCCAACTAATGAAAGAGCACATTGCAGATGCTTTCCGGGTCCAAGAAGATCAGAAAGGTGGAGACCATGGAGGCTTCGATAGAGGAGGCTACCAAGGAGGCGAATGAGGATGATATGGAATAGGAAGAGGATACGGTGATGGTGGAGGAAGACCACCTACCTATTTTAACTGTGGCCAAATAGGCCACTTATCACGATTATGCATCAAATTGTGTGCACTCTATGGATATTGCTACAACGTAGACCATGTCATGAAGAATTTACCAAATTTTTTGGACAAATTTTAAGAGAAGAAAAGACACTGCAATATAGTGATTGTGGAGCCATGCAAAAACCATAAGTCGAAAGAAGAAGAAGACATATGAGTGGTAACCCGAGGAGGCATTCATATGGGAGCCGACCTGGAACGAGGAGAAAGTTCAGGTCAAAATGTACAAGGAAAGATAAAAAAAGTGGTGCAAGCTCCTCCTAAATTTGACACCACACAACTAAAGCAATTCTTTTGCAAATCCCAGAGGGCACTCAAGGAAGACAATGTGCACGAAGAAGTGAAGCGCATGATGCAGAGGGCATTGGAGGAATCCCACCCGTGTGAAGAACTGTAACACACAACGCAAAGGGAATTGGAAGAATTCTGCTTGCATGAGGAAGCAGAACATGCAACACAAAAGGCACTAGAAGAAGAATGTGTGCATGAGGAATTATGACGCATGATGCAAGTGGAAACACAACACACCACTTACGCCAAGACTGAATAAAAAAAACTAGGTAAGTGACTTCTTATGTTTTTGTCTTAAGATGTTAGGTGACCTTGTAGTTGCAAATAAACTCATCCACATGCTGACAAGATGCATGGAAGAAGTGGAGAACAATGTTGTGATTTCTGCCCCACTACTAGAATGAGATGTACGATATGTAAATAGAAGGAAGCGCGCGGGGAGAGAATTTAAGATGACAGTTGAGCTTGGAAGCTATGAGATGGGTGATGTCATGTTGGACCCGAGCTCCAACGTGAACATACTACTGAAGAAATCATGGGATTGGATGGGTAAACCAAACTTGGTGTGGTCCCTGAATACAAAATCTATCCTATCGGAAAGTTGGAGCAAGCGAGCAAGTGGAAGTGAACATTGATCGGGTGAAGACTAAAACAAACTTTGAGTTGATTGAGATCATGGATGATTCGGGACTCTATCCATCTCTACTTAGTATTTATTGGGCATTCGATGACAATGTCGTATTGAACCTAAAGCAATGATAGATGTCCTCCAAGACAGACACCCTGCACGTTATTGCGCCACTAGACCCAAATGAGTGCGATAAATATAACGAGTCTGTGAACAGGGATGCACAAAGTTCGATCATAGAAAACATATAGAATATTACAAGGTACAAGGAGGATTATGTGAATCCAACAGTATATGGTGAACTAAGTTGAAGACGTGTTCACTCCTATAACATGGATTTGTTCAATGCCATGGAAAGATGGTAGAACAAGTTGTATGGGGTATCAAATCGGAGATGTGTGCAAATCACCAAAGATATGCATTGGATCCCTGATTATGGGTGGATTTTCCACTCGAAACGTCAAACATTTGACAAACTGACACACAATTTACTTCCAAAAAGATTCAACAATAACTTTTAAGCACAATTATGCTATTTTACATCACTTATTTTATGATTAATGGAATAACAATAAATCTTTAATTTATACTTTATCATGGAATATACAATTCATAAGAAACAAAGAATGGAGTGAAGGCACCAAAAAATATTTTGAGAGTTAGCATGAAGAAGGGATTTGAAACGATACATATGGTTTATGAAGCACTTGTTGTTATGGTGCATTTTTTTTATTTACACAATTGCATATATTATAGTATAAATTTAGATATATTCATTGCACTTTTGTATACGGAACACAAAGAGGTGGAACAAAATCAAGTTAATTAGCAAGACATTGCAAATAACCCAAGTACAATATCCCTTGCAAGTGATGAAGAAATGAGGCATGCAAACAATTCAAGCAATGACAATAGTTCAAGTGATGAATGATGATCAATATAATTAAATGTTGCAAGTTTTATAATTGAAATGTTTGTCTTTAAAAATCAATTTTGTTTAATGTGGACATATTGTCCCAATTGGTATGACAACAAATTACCAATAACTGTAACATCATTTATTGACATTTTGATTGTCGAGACCTTTATGTTGTCCCATTTTGTATGACAAAGGATGCCTTATTCATATATAATAGAATGGGTTTCTCATTCTATTGTAGTCTCTAGTGTTGTAAAATGTTACGTTGTCGACTAAATATATGGATGATTTACATTATTACAATGAAAATAGGTGTAATTAATGAGTATATTTGTTTAAAAAACACAATTTTTTTTACATGTGGTTCACGACACCGAAAATCGGTACTCGCTACGTCCATGGAAACCCCCCCCCCCAAAAAAAAAAAAAAATCCACGAGAGAACATGGGGGGGCAAGCATTTTCAGAATATTGGGGGCTCAACAACAAGAGCATCATATAGACCCATTAGCATCATATAGACCCATTTAAGGGCATCACATGTCACTTACAAGGAATTTAACCTGGGTGGGGAGGGTAACAACCATTCCTCCCAACCACCCAAGCTACATCCAATGGACTTATAGGAATTACACCTGGGTGGGGATACAAGGAATTGAACTTGAGTGGGGAGGATAACAATCATTCCTTCCAACCACTCAAACTAAAACATTTAAAACATTAAAACATTTACCCAAAAATGTTTTAATGTAAATATACATAATCCTATATCCATACGTATGATTTGTCTCACTAAATTGTAATCTTAAACTTAAATGTAACTTCCAATTTGTTTATTATGGAATGATAAAGTTTTAAAAATTGTTTAAAAATGTTTTCACGCCTTATAAGTAAGTAATGACTTTATTTAGCAAAAAAAATATTAAACCAAACCAATTAATTCAATAATTTTTAAAACTTAATAATAAAAATGTCATCATTATCATTAATAATTAAATACATTTATTAAAATCAAAATAAATAACTATATTTAACACTTAACAAATTAAAAAAATATAACCATAATTAAAAGAAAAAATACAAAATGCTTTCTCTATAAAATATTAAAAAAAAATAAAAATAAAAAATCAATGTATAAAATTAAACAATAGGCATAGCATAAAATTAAAATTAAACAATAGGCATAGCATAAAAATAAAAATAAAAAATCAATGTATAAAATTAAATACTAAGGGTGGACTTTTCTCAAGGCATAGGCATAGCAAGGATTGACTTTTTTTTGGTAGATAGTTGGTTTACCAAATGAAATGTATAATAATAATAAACAATTTGATGACAAAATGGAGAATGCTAGCCCATTTTGGTTATAAATGTCAAATACAAATATGTTGCATTATTGTTAACAACATTTTAATGTATTTTTTTACAAACCCAATACTTCTCATTATCTATTAAAGAAAAAAATGAAAATTACAACTATATTAGATTTCTTAAAAGAAAAAAATGAAAATTTCTTAAAATTGATTCAAATTAGATTAAAAAATATTACTATCACCTTGTTCAAAATATACATGGAGGTAAACTAGAATGAAGGTTTCCATGATCATATCATGATACAACATGGAGATCATTGATAGCCTCAAGACTTGGATTATGAGAATGCATCATTTAATTGTGGGATTTGTTGACAAACAAGACATTTGAAAGATTGTTGTTCAACATCCCCAGTCCTTCAGAGGAAAAAAAGTTACACAGCAAAATTAGAGAATTGTGACCAATGGAAGAGTAACCTCTAAAGGTAGTTCTGAAAATGAATGTACAATGATTGTGACCTACCATGCCAATGTAAGTGCCCTACCCCCCCCGAGGGTTGTGATGTTGATATGGATTCAAAGTCTCTCTCTTCTATGGAGGTAGTTTTGATTGATAACCCTTTGGGTGTGTTGAAGAGGCATAATGAATTTGACAATTTGAATTTAGAATGGGAAACAGTATCTCTATTCAGTCTAGCAAGTGTAAGGTATCCAAAATCATTAACAACAACTAGATTGACGAAAATTTTATTGATGGATTGAAAAGAAATTTGAAAAAAACATAAAAATAAAAGAAATGTTATTGTTTCTTTGTATCTGTGTGTCAACTATTTAGAAACACCACGATCATCTTGTGCAATTTTAAAGGTAGCAAGGCCAAAAATATAACATCGATTGAACTAAAGCAATTTTTGTATTGATCGAACCAAATCAAAATTTGTAAGCTCTATCTCAAACAAATAGTTACAAAAATGCTAATCACACCCATACTTCAAGACAAAAGGAATCAAATCTTTCATATCCTTATTAGTCCCTGCCAAAGCAGGGATATAACAATCAGTTGTAAGTCAAAATCAGTTTGACTTTTATAAATTTACAAAAAACTATGTGATGTTTTATAATGTTTCTTAAAAAATATTTTTTAATTTCAATATTAAAAATAAAATAAATTATTTTTTGATTGGTCAAGAACGATGAAGTGACTAATATCCCCTAGTTGAAGGTGACAATTAATGATAAAAATATTAAAATAAAATAATTTATTTTTAAAAAAATCCATAAATAGCCACATAGTAATTGAGAGAGTACAAGTAATAGTTGATGTTGTTGATGCTACCGTCATTTTGTCATTCAAGTAGTCATGTATTAAATGTAAGCATACTTTGGGTTTTACAACTTTATTTGATCTCACATGAGTTGATGAGTTTACATTTAAAACTTTATCTTTCTCCATCTTCGAAATGTACACATTCGATCACCTCCACCACAAACTTTACTCTCGGGTTTTGCTTTGCATGCATAAAGGATGAAAAGTCTCAGATTTTGTTTTTCATTGATAAGTAACCAACATATCTCTCGTACAATAATAATAGTTATACTTGCATATAGGCAGGTCATATGATCATTAGTGCACCTCTACTCATTATTTATTACAATTTTTTAAGGCAATGGAATGTAACAATGATATGATTAAATACTCTTGCTTTAGGGACTATTTATAAAAATAAAACATAAATTAAAATTAAAAACATACTTTTTTCCATATGGCTATAAATCACAGATCATTGATGGAAGGGAGCATGGGAGAGTAGACGTAACGTTACATCTGCTCATTTAAAAGACTTTGAGATGCCTGCATTTACCATATGTTTGCATACCGAAGGTTTAGATCAATGACATTTTTTTTGAGGTTCTTGAATAGGCCTGACAACTTAAATGTTTACATAGCGCGAGGTCCAGAAATAGGCCTGACAACTTAAATGTTTACATAGCGCGAGGTCCAGAAATAGGCCTGACAAATTAAATGTTTACATAGCGCGAGGTCCAAAAATAGGCCTGACAACTTAAATGTTTGCATACCATGAGGCCTTTAGACAACTTGACAGCCTTAAATGTCTACCTAAATAGGCTTCTCGGAGTACATTTTTCCTCGAAATTTTCCATACAATTGACACTTTTTTTGAGGTGCTTGAATAGGTCTGACAACTTAAATGTTTACATAGCGCGAGGTCCAGAAATAGGCCTGACAACTTAAATGTTTGCATACCATGAGGCCTTTAGACAACCTGACAGCCTTAAATGTCTACCTAAAAAAGCTTCTCGGAGTACATTTTTCCTCGAAATTTTCCATTCAATGTTGCAGTGAATTTGGACAATATTGTTGTCCACCGCAAGTTGAATAGGCATTGTATGTTTCATACTTCTTCTAGACTTGGAATGCAATTTCGTCATCGTTGAAGCTACATACATTGTTTACTAGTTTGGTGGGTGCTTCTTCTTCACTGGTTCGTCGGTTGTTGCTTACTTGTTGTTTAGTTCAACTTTGCAAGGTTGGGGGCCTGCGCTTGTGGTTGGACCTGTTGGTGCTTGTTGCTTGCTTTTGTTTACTTCAAATCTGCAGGGTTGGGGTCCTGCATTCGCAGTTGGATCTGTTTTCTTTTACTTTGCGAGGTCCAGGTGTTGCACCCACAATTTGACCTACGCTTCTGTCTTTCATCGTTTCAGAGTAAGTTTTGATGCCATAATTTCATTTTCTATTCCTTCTTTCTTGTTTAGTGTTTGTAGTTTGCAAGTAAGAATATTTGCTAACATCTGCTCATTTAAAAGACTTTGAGATGCCTGCATTTACCATTTGTTTTGTGCCACAAAATTGATGGACATACGTGACATCATGGCCCTAAGCTAACATCTCCTCCATTAAATCCTTGCCTCCTAGCATTTCCATTAAATCATTACATCCTGACATCGGGAGTTTGTGATGCATTTAACATTTGTTATGCGCCATGGAATTGGTGATGAAATGTAATAGACTCCCCCAGCTTGGATGACTTAAATGTCTCCTTGGACTTGTAATACTACCTCCGGCTAGTAATACCACCGCGCAAGAGCCTAAAATGTCTCCTTCGGCTGGTAATACCACCTCTGGATAGTAATACCATTGCGCCAGAGCCTCACATGGTTTCCTTGGCCATCGATGTGTATCTCCTCTACCCTCTCTTTTTTATGTATTATCACATTGTAGGAATGCCATGCATCTTGACAAAAATAATGGACATACCTGAAATCAATTGTACAATGTTGGTTTGGATTCAATGGTATTCTTCCTCTAGTGCCAAGGTCTTCTTTGCCAAGTACTTGAAGTTGTAATGTGCAAGTTGCGAAACCTTGTATACATAGTTGGAATACCTACATCTTTAGCAAATGAAGAGGTATGCAATCAATTATGCATTAGAAAATAAAATAATATACAAGATCTTCTACATTTAAAAGAAAAGTAAAATGAGTGGTTCCTTTTCCAAATTTTTAGTGGCATATACAACTCATTTGAGTTACATGATGAATTTGAGATTACTATTTATGTTGTTAAAAACTATATTTGATATGACTATACCGACACTCCATTTTTAGTTAGTCTTGTAAGTGCTTTATATTTCCTTATATGTTTATAGAGAGGCTAAAATTTGAATGAATGCTTATTAGTCCCTGCCAAAGGCCTAGAGCGACTATAGTGATCGATAATTCATTGACTTCATATTAATATGTCCTTTGAATATAAATTTTCGCATCATCTGTATTGTTCGTACTATAGAAGTAAAAACATTATTATATATATATATATGTCATCGTCTCATTGGAGAATATATTCGAGGTCTCATTGCCAGCTTCGTTGTTCCCAATGTTGTAAAAGTGTAGATATCCAAAGTTTTGAGCTTAGACGCTCCTTTTTAATTTTTATTACATTTTTACTGAAATGTTTACAAACCGAAATTTCTGAGCATGGACGTTGTTTTTTAATGTTTTTTTTATTATTGGTCCATGCCAAATGCGTAGACGGACTATAGTGATCGCATATTAATATGTCCTTTTACTATTATTATTATTATTATTCCTTTGTATTTGTATCGAAATGTTTGCATACCGAA
>CBVK0100627831.1:0-16629 GCA_900067695.1 Picea abies | reverse complement strand
TACTCCTGGGCCCGTATCAAAGGGCACTCAAAGAACTTTAGCAACCCACTAGGTGCTAAAGAAGCTCGAACTGCAGGCCTCGCATGGACCACAGCCTCTCACAGTGGCTCCCAGTCCCGCTCATGCCACCGCACATCCATGGTCACTGATCACCGCCTACACACAACCCAGAGTCCTATATTAGCTTAGGAAATCATCCCAGCCATCAAAATAAGCTAAATTTTCCCCTTGAAACCTTGCCTCAAGGGCGCGGTTTTTCCACACACAGGCGCACACACATGCGCACCTGTTCACTATACAGGCACGCATGTGCGCGCGCCTGTTCACCATACAGAAGCGCTCTAGGGCGCGCCTGTTCACCATACAGGCGCACTCTAGGGCGCGCATGTTCACCCTAGAGGCACGCGCTAGGGTGCACCTGTCATACCCACAGGCGCGCTTCTAAGCGGCCTGTTCCTTTTATAGGCGCGCACTCATGCGCGTGTATTCAACGTACAAACGCGCATTAATGCGTGCATTCCACTGAATCACCCGTGCATGTGGGCCCACCCTCTACCCAAAAACCCCCTAAAAATTCTGTACGACCCCTCGTACCCACCCTGCCCAAAAATTTGAAACCTATAGCTATGCAGGATGTTCAGATCACTAACCTGAATCTCGCACGCCGGGAAACGGATGCCTGGTGCTCTCAGAACCCACGGGCCGACATCCCTTTCCCATTACATATTCCCCAAAACCCAAAAGGGACCCCAAAAGTGTGCCGCGATTCCGCAATATCCGCTTCGTCTGGCGCTCCATCTTCGATAGGTTGTCGAAGTCCCAAAAATGGTCAAGCATGACCAAGTATCTCCCAAAACTTGGTCAAGGGCCAACAACCCTTAAGAATATTCTAGAAGCCTCTAGAAGGTCATCAAGAATCTTGACTAGTCAAAGTGGTTGAACAAGGGATTAATTATTGAAAGATTAATTGTTAAGAATGATTGTTGAAAGATTAATTAATTATCAAAAAAGATTGATTAATTATTGTAGGGATAATTAATTATTGAGATTGGTTGTCATTGATGTCAACCCTTGAGCAAAGTTGCATGTCAAAGTAAAGTGCCAGTAAACAAAAGATAATTAATTATTGCAGGGATAATTAATTATTGCATGTAAAAGTAAAGTGGCAGTAAACATAAGATAATTAATTATTGGAGGGATAATTAATTATTGCATGTGAGTTGCATGCCATCATGAGTTGCATGGAAGTTGCATGTCATTAAGAAATTTCTCTTTATAATACCGAGAAGAGTCCATTGTAAATCATTTATGTGTATTCAGTTATGAGAATATCGGTTGGAGGAAGAGAAGTCCAGGTGAAGTAAAGAAGACCTAAATTCCAAGGGAGGATGAAATTTTTGATGATGTGTTCTAAGGTATGTTATTTACAAGTCATCTTACCATTTTTGCTATCACTTTGTTTCAAGATTGATTAAAATAGAGAAAAATTGGAGGTTGTTGAGATGACATATCAAGCTACATGTTGTAGAACTTTAAGCTTCTGGGTCATTTTACTTTTGGAGATACACTCTGTGGAAGATAGAGATTTGGATTAGTCTTGAAACTAGTTTTAAACAGGTGTTCTAGGTAAAATAGTAATAACTTCTTCATAGAGAATCAAAATGATGTGAGACCAATTACAATGGAAATATTACAAGTCGTAATTTGTTGTGTGATATTTTCAGAATAAGATATCAAATATTGAGCATGTGGCATGCCATACAAGTTATCTCTCTAGAATAGGATAGAATTCAACAAGATCTACTATTTTCTCTATAACTCCTTTTAAGGAATGACGCAAGGAGTGAAACTTGGAGAAATTTCAGAAGACATACTGAATACAAGTGGGTACAAGTTTCAGATCTTTATTCATTATAGGTACATAGTTATTCTTGTTGAAAGTTAGGAATCCAAAAATAGTCCCATGAGACTGAGGTAAATGTTGATGAATATGCTATTCTCTTGTTGCTGAAGTTGAGTAAGGTATGAAGGTATGTGATCACATACACCAGGTCAGCTACAAGATCAGAGGTTGTTGTGACAGGTTGAAAGTGACAGGTTGTGGTGACAAGTTGACAGTGACAATGATAGTATATCAGTCCAATGACAGGGATAGTGACAAGTTGATGTGGTAGTGACATATTGGTATACATTTATATTTCAGGGTAGTTGGACAGGGTAAGGAAAGGGGGTTGTAGCCTTCTTCCGTTTGGAGCAGGAAAATTAGGGAGTTGGAGCTTCTTTCAGGTTGTAGCCTGTAAATAAGGGTTGGAGCCTCCTTCCAGTTGTAGCTAGAGAAACAGGAAGTTGGTGCTTCCAATGAATGTACTCTTTTATCAATAAGAAAATCATTTTGTGGTTTTTCCCCACGTTGGGCTTCCATGTAAAATTTTGGTCAACTGTGTTTATGTGATGTTTATGGTGTTGATGATATTTTGAGTGCTCATAATATTAATTGGAGGTTTTATATTGTGATTAAAAGTACTAATTGTGCTCATACTGATTCACCCCCCCTATCAGTATTCCAACAAGGTGCACCATATCCTCCTCTAAATGAGAATCTCCTTGATGAGCATATTTTTGTCATTTCATCGAATGATCCTTTGTGTGTTGACATTTTTTTTTAATTTTATTATCGAAAAATTTGATTCCCATTTGTTGCAAGAGAATTGACAACACATACATGCTTAGGATCCTTGATAATTCCTCATTGGTGATTTCATTTATCAATGAAGAGTTGATACCATCTTACGATGTTTCCTCACTCATGAAAACATCAAATAGGTTTTGAATGAGTGTCATAGAAGAAATCTTGGTGGCCACATTTTAGGATGGATACTTCTAATCATATAATCCATGCTGATAATTTTTGGATTTATCGTTTCACCGATTTCATTCAAATAATCAAACAATGTGCTAACTATCAAATTTATGCCCTAAGGTAAGAGCTCCAAAAAATCCCCTTCACCTTGTAGTGACTTCTAGTCCCTTATGTAAGTGAGGGATTAACTTTATAGAGTGGGTCAACATATTCCAGTGGTCATAAGTACATTGTTGTGGCTATCAATTATTTTTTGAAGTGGTATGAAGCCATGCCAACCTTCAAAAACACTGCAACCATTACCACCCACTTCTTTTTCAATAAATTCATCACTCATTTCAATGTCCCCAAACAACTATTCTCAGACCATGGTTCACATTTTGAACATGAATTATTTTATGAATTATCTTTTCAATTAGGTTTTGTGCATGAGTTTTATTTGTTGGAAAATTGATTGTCATTGATGTCAACTTTAGAGGAAGTCTAGAATCCTCTAGAAGTAATGGGTATAATTGAAGAAGTCTCCAAAGTGGTCCTCTTATGGCATAGCTTTAAGAATGACCCTCATGGGAAGATGATTTGAAGAAGTCTATACGAAACCCAAAAGTGTGGTCCTGAGGCCCAATGTTGATTGAGGAAAATGAGATTGAATAACATTACAAGTACATACAAAAATCTCATAGATGGATAGTCCTTGTCATGCTGTTTTCAATGGTAGGTGGTACATCACATAGTTCCTCATGGTTGAGGAGTTATGAGGTCATGAAGTTGGAATCCTTGAATAATGGTTAAGAAGCCCCTAAATGGTTGCAACAAGAAGTTACAAGTAATTAATTAAAGGGTAAAATGGTTATAACAAGAAAGTGTAGGTCGACCCTAAAGTGAAGGAAATAAGCCACTTCGAAAAGTATAAATACACCTCATGAAGCTTCTCATTTATACACACAAGTTCAATGCTTATCTATCTTTCAAGTGATCTTTTGGTAAAACCTTTTCGTAGCGTATATGAGGAAGTGGATCTAAGGAAGAAAGGAGTGTGAAAGTCTTGGAGTTGTAGAGAAGGAAGGGTTTTAGGAAACCCTATTTTAGCTAACCCCCGCGGGTTAGGCTACTGGTATCACACGAGGCACCCCTGTGGGTTGTTTAGTATCTGTCACGTGAGACCCACATGATAAATGACATATATCTAGTTAGTCTAATCCATATTTGAATAAGGATGCTTAGTTTAGGTTGCAACAATGTATGATGATACAACAGGGTTGTTACAGGGTCTGATATGGTATGTATCCATTCTTCTTCATGAGTAAAGGTATGTATTTTATGTGTTTTTTTGAGGCTTGTATCATGGATGGTATGGAACATGCTTAAGGAATGTATTAGAGGCCATTTTGGTACATGGTTGCATATGGTTGAGGTTCATGTCTTGTTGATATTGATACATTCTTGAGACATATCCTTGGTACATTGTGTATGGTTGTTATGGTTCATTCTTAGAGGCACATCTTTGTGATGATTGGAACATGTGTGAGGCATATACTTGGTATACGATATTGGATGTTATGGTGCATACTTGAGGTATATTATTGAGACATTTGTATATGGTTTACTATATGGTATATTCTTGAGGCATATCTTGGATACATTGGATTATACCTTTGGTACATGGTGTATGGCATGATTGAGACATATCATGAGTGACATGGTATATGGTCGAGGTACATATTATGGTACAAGTTTTGGTACATGGTTGATACATTTTATGGTACATATATTGGTATATACACATAGGTTGATCAATTACATTGATAAAGACAGTGGAAGTTACAGGTTGATGTGACAGTGACAGTGACAAATTGATATATCAATGACAATGGAAGTTACAGGTTGATCAGTGGTAGTGACAGTTTGAGTCTACACTTATATTTTAGGGAAACACGATGGGGCAAGGAAAGGGGGCTGTATCATCCTTCTGGTTGGTTCCAGAGAACTCAGGGATTTAGAGATTCCTTTAGGTTGGATCCTATAAACTAGGGGGTTGGAGCCTCCTTCCAGTTGTAGCTAGAGAATTAAGGGAGTTGGATCTTCGTTCAGATTGGTGTCTATAAATTAGGGAGTTGGCACTTCCTTCTAGTTGGTGCTATAGAATTTGGAAGTTGGTTCTTCCTATGGATGTAATCTTTGACATATAAGAAAGCATTCCATGGTTTTCTCCCATTTGGGTTTCCACATAAATTTTGGTGTACTGTGTATCTGTAGTTATTTTTTATGCATTGTTGATTGATACTGCTCATGATATATTGATGATATACTACTGATAAATTTAATGATTACTTGTTCTGATTAAAAGTAGAAAAATATTGCATAATACTTATTCACCCCCCCTGTTAGTATTCCAACAATTTGTATCAGAGAAGGTCCTTTATAAAATAATCTAATCATTGGAAGGAATATCATGGAGTATGCTAATATTGGAGCACCAATGTTTGATGGTCAGAATTATGCTTTCTAGAATAAAAGGATGAAATCCTTTTTACAGGCACAAAGATTTGATGTTTGGAGATCAGTAGGAGACAGATATAGGACAGATGCCACCCCTCCAATAGATAGAGATGGAAAGAAACTCACTGAAAAAAAATTGAAGGCTAAACAAACTATGCTCGGTAGTCTTTTTGATTCAATGTTTGTGAAGGTGATGCATTGTGACACTGCAAAGGATATTTGGGACAAAGTTCAAAACATTTACAAAGGATATTCCAAAGTAAAGGGTGCCAAGATTCAAACCTATAGAGGTAAATTTGAACAACTGAAGATGAAAGAAGATGAAGATATAACAACTTACTTTCTACAAGTTGATGAAATAATAAATGCCATTAAAGGATTGGGAGAAGAAATTAAAGAATCAATAGTAGTCCAAAAGGTACCGAGGTTTCTTCCAATGATATTTGATCCTAAAATATCAGCCCTAGAAGAAAGAGCACATCTTTCCACATTGAGGATGGATGAGCTACATGGGATACTTATAGCCTATGAAATGATGACAATGCAGGATAATCCACCCAAGAAGGAAGCATCGTTCAAGGCATCCAAAAATACCATGAGGAATAAGAAAAATACAAAGTCAGAGTATAGCTACAATGATGATTGTGATGAAGATGGAGAGATGGCCAAATTCGTAAGGAAGTTAAAGAAAGGAGCTTGTAAGTACAAAGGTAAGCTTCTGTAACATTCCATGACCACCCTCACCAGGGACAATGCTACTAGTCCAAAATCCAAACTGATCTGATACCATATTGTAACGTTCCCCAACCACCCTCATCGGGGACAACATCACTACTCCAAAATCCAAACTACTATGATACCATATTGTAACGTTGCTCGACCACCCTCACCGGGGACAATACCATTACTCCAAAACCAAAATACTCTGATACCATATTGTAACATTCCCCGACCACCCTCGCCAGGGACAACACCAACTCAGACACACACAGTCTCAAGCTCTGTTATAGGTAATTGAAAATTGTCCATGCCTAGACATAGATCTGTTCGGAAATGGCAAACATAGCTCTTTGCGGAATAAATCACATATAAACTTAACAAAAATAAACAAAGATAACATGAAAGAATACATGCATCGAAACACATGATATTATTATAAGAATGTCAGACATGCACTAAAATACACCATTTAACCATTAAACACATAAATGATACTTATCTCTTAATTGTAGTGCACCAACTACGTGCAAACCTTCCACGAACCTCCCAACCTTAGACCACATGACATAGACTTGCTGGGCAATGGAAGACATAGATCTTTGCAGAATAAATCACATATAAACTTAACAAAAATAAACAAAGATAACATGAAAGCATACATGCAACGAAACACATGATATTATTATAATAATCTTAGACATGCACTAAAATACATCATTTAACCATTAAGCACATAAATGATACTTATCTCTTAATTGTAGTGCACCAAATACATGTAGACCTTCCATGAACCTCCCAACCTTAGACCACACTTCTCATCACTCTCAGTAGTGGGTCACCCCTGAGCTAGGACTAAACTCCACCGGACAAGGGATTCCTAAGCTAGGAAAGGACAACAAGAATTTGCACCAGTATACATGAAGGATTTCCTCCAAGGATCCACTTACGCCCACTGCCCACAGACTCTCATTCCCCATATGCTTGTCCCACCCTAGGAGTATACACCTTCACTATCACACAGTCCATCGAATGCTCCACCTCCCTTCCAGGGCTTCAACAATAGGCCGAACAATAATTTTTAGAACTTTGTAGCTGCTACTGGACTCCCTCCAGGAGAACTCACTTCCCCAAAAAAATATCTTACATGGAGAGAGTTTCCCATAGGCCCGAGAGCCCACTTCTTCAATCCATGAGCCTGACAACCCGCTTCTTCAATCCAGCTCCTCAACACACGGGAAAGGGTGATGTAAACAACATAAACCGGATGTGGGAGCAAAGTAATGGAAGAATGAAACATTGGAAACCCATAGGGCACATGTTCAACAAAGACATCAGTTCGAGCTCATTGCAGAGGTCTAGGATGGTCGAGGTTTCAACAATGGTGTTCAGAGTTTTACTGCTTGCCTTCTAGCTGCATGCGTGAGTGGAAGGAATGGAAAAAAGGACCTCGAAATAGTCAAAATCCCCACATATATTTTCATGTTCCTGAGATGACACATGGCGCTCATGAAGCGTGTTCCTCTCCATTTGGAAGTCGTTCCCATTCCCAAAAGGAACTTAGGATAAATTCATATCCTCCTCACAACATTTAGAAGAATAATATATATTATTCTCTAAGTTTTAAGATCTTAAGCTTAGCCCCTTTTTCCAGCCTCTCAGCTCCCTCCCTTACCTAGCCTAGTGGAGCCTGGTCCCCCATACTCTTTCATCATGGTCGGTCTACACACAGTGATTCTTTTATATTAATTATTTGAATATTTACATATACAAAATAGGCTCATGGCCTTAGAATCCTAGTCTCTTTCGCCCAACTATCACATAATCCTCCTGGCTTATCATTACTTGGCTCACCAGCCTACGAAACATGTTTACAATTCATGATTAAAAATTAGGGGCTTGGCCTTATGGTATTACAATCCCCTCCCCTCATTTTTTGCACTGTCATCAGTGAAATTATTTTACACCATATCAACAATAGTTTCAAAATATTAAAAAAGATGCGGGTATTCTGCCCGTACCAGGTCCATTGATCTTTACAATACCTATGGATCAATTCTAGAGTTGTTTGAATTTCCAGTCTAGAATGTGTATCAGACACACTTGGATAACGCCTTCTTGCTCCACCTGAATCACATTCCAATCAATTACATGATTAGCATCAAGTACATATTTCTTGAGCAATGATACATGGAATACATTATGAACATAAATAAATGCAAGAAATGCAATCATATAAGCTACTAGACCAATCCTCTCTAGGATTTCAAATGGTCCACAATATATAACTACCAACTTGGAGTAGTTTAGCAACTTCAATGAACTTCTGTTGGCCTTAACCTTCAAGAATACATGATCACCCACTTTAAACTCCCTATGAGTTCTACCCTTGTCAGCATAGATTTTCTTCCTATCTTGGGTAGCCTTTAAATTCTGTTTAATCCTCAACATTTTCTCTTCCATTTCTCTGAGCAATTATGGCCCAATCACTTCCCTATCAACTGGATTGTCCCAACTTACAAGAGTATTACACTTTCTGCCATAAAGTTCTTCAAATGGGATCATCTTCAGAGATGCTTGGTACCCATTGTTGTAAACAAACTATACCAAGTGTAGATAGTATTTCCACATTGATGGTTTGTCGATCATATACATTCTTAACATATCTTCTATTACTTTGTTTACCCTCTCTGTCTGCCCATCAGAGTCAGGATGATAGGCTGTACTAAAGTTCAGATTGGTTTCAAACCCCTTCAATAAACCCTTCCAAAATTTTGAAGTAAATTTTGGGTCTCTATGTTATCAGACAATCGGTAAGTGGTGACACAAACTAATCTCCCTAACTTCAGCAAGAAATTAGAACAAAACATAGTAGAATACAATCTTCTCCTTAGATTTCATTGTAATGTAAACTAGTTCAAAGAGGGAAAATTGATATACCGTTTAAACGTTGTTTGATCCTTGCTAGT
Source organism: Picea abies (assembly GCA_900067695.1). Taxonomy (NCBI): domain Eukaryota; kingdom Viridiplantae; phylum Streptophyta; class Pinopsida; order Pinales; family Pinaceae; genus Picea; species Picea abies. The sequence goes on along the minus strand of CBVK0100627831.1, from coordinate 7,584 downwards.
ATCATTCTTGCTCAATATTTGGATTTGTGGGATGTTGAACCTATTAAGAAGCACAAACTAACAAAGATAGAATACAACGATATATATATATTCCAATGAAACCTATGCATAAGATCAAGGAATTATACAATAAGAATGGAGACACTTTTATAGGGAATAAATGTATCACTGCATTATATTAATGAAAGTGGAGAATACAACCTATGACTTGATGTTGCAAAGTCCCTTCCAATGGCCCTTTTCTTCAACACACACACCTTTGATCCAATGCTTTTGATGAAGAGCATTCAAAACCTAACTTGGAAGGCTAAAGAAAAGCTATCACAAGTACAATCTTAGCATAATTCTTCATGCATAAGCCAACCTAAATTTTCCCATGAGAGATCCTTGTTTATATAGAGTGAAGAGGGATGGATGAAGAGATTAGGATGATCCCACTAAATAAGAGAAGCAAGTGATATCCAAACCGATTGGAGGGCACCTCATCCTTTCGAAGATTCCATTCTAGAACCTTCGAGAATTTCACCCTTTTCCTTTGCTTGAGCATCATCGCACCCTAAACACAAGTAGCGTGTGACGACACCACAATCCACTATGGTGCATCATGTGATGATTAGGGATCATCGAACCCTTATCATTTGGAAAGGTGCAACGATCTTATTTGGTAGGGTTTTTAAGAAAGAAGAGATGATTCTATTTCCCAAGGAGAAAGTCTTATTTCTTCAGTAGCTTCAGGGAACAGAGGAGTAAACAATACACATATCATTGGTGATCATGTGGGTGACCAAAATAATGTGTAATATAATGCCCCCCAAAGTATGAAGTTGGAACATGTGACAATTGAAATAATTTGTAGAATGTGTGTTTTGAGAACAAGGAGCACATCGGTCAAAAACCTACAAACAATCAAGCATCTGCGTAACAATATACCATTTACTGAGGTAGACATTCCCATACTTAGAATACAAGTGACTCTAAAAATAAGTGTCAAGTGAGTCATGGCTACCAATCATACACTATGGATCCATGTCATCATGATTGAACATAGCCAGGAGAAATACACCATGGATCTATGCTATAACGACTCAAATTTGAACATAGCCATGAGAAATAAACGATATACCTATGTGTCAGTACAGACCTATGATTACTCCATCTCAACCTAGATCTATGTGACAGTATCCAAGGTCTTCATTTCCATCATCCTGAAGTACGAATCTATCCATGTGATTACAGGTGTCGAAGTCGAACATGATAGAAACCACTTGATTACCGGTCATTAATGGATACCATTAACAAGTGTGAGGGAAATCACCATTGATTTAAATTACCCCCAAGGTACTCTAGTACAATCCAATGGATGTGAATTAATGAGCTGAAGTCAAACACTCGATGAAATTTTCCAATCAGAGGCCAATGATGTGAATCCACTGTTGAAAATCAGGAAACCTGCCATTAAGGCATGCATGCCCCAAGGTACTAAATGATTTCTAAGTTTAATTCCCAGATAATGAGTTGAAGTCAATAGGAAAAGACTCATCATGGGAGGGCCTTAATGTATCCCCCATCAATGACACAAAATATGTAACAGATTTAAAGTGGATTAGAGTATAAAGTGATTTAGAACTAACTCATGGAAGGCCGACATGGTATGAGTTTGAGGACTGCAGATGGTCGACTTGATAGAAGGCTTGTTTAGATTGAACTTCTCTTGAACATATGAATGACACGATAATTGTCTTGGCAACATAGACTCAAGGAGGACCCAACATAAAGACTTGTGGATGATAAAGCGAGAGACAAATGGATTTCCAAACCTAGATACAATAATGAAGAGGGGTGTCATGTTCAAGAGAGACTTACTGCCACTAACACAGATACATATATACATTTCTTTCCCAATTTTCCCCCACTATTTCTGGCAAGTACCTCTTTAGTTTTACAGAAGCTTGAGGAGGATAACATATGCTTGTAAGCTCATCCTTTGGATGAGTCCCTCAAAGTATGTATAACAAACCCTAGGAAGGAGTGGTTTGGTCCCATATGGGCCTTTCGATGCTTTTTTTACGATTTCAAAGAAAGAAAACTCAGGGGTTTTTCATGTTTAGAGAGGTTTTTCATGTTTAGAGAGTCTAAAAAACACTTAAAGAAAACTCCAAAATTTCCTTTTTCATAAATTAGTCGGATGAGACCGAAAAAGAGATAATATACCACTCATCAGACATTTTCTTCAAATACTTTTATGAGCGTGAAAAGAACAAGGTCACTCGGTTATCTTTTCATGTTTAGAGAGTTTGAAAAGAGCTTAAAGGGGACTCCAAGGGGGTTCATTTTTTGTATTGCCATTACGAGTCCGAAAAAGCGATAAAAGTTTACTCGATTACATTCTCATATTTTTATGAGTGGGATAAATAATAAAGACCATGCTCGATGTTTTTTACTGAAAAAACCTAAAAGCATATATACATCAGCCATTACGAGTCCGAAAAAGCGATAAAAGTTTACTCGATTACATTCTCATATTTTTATGAGTGGGATAAATAATAAAGACCATGCTCGATGTTTTTTACTGAAAAAACCTAAAAGCATATACAGATCATAAAACATGCAAAAACAACCAAAAGGGAGTGATCCATATCAAAAGTCCAGTCGTCAGATCCCTATCTTGCAATATTGACACTTTGAAAATTTCATTATGTTTTTGACATAGGAGGAAATATTTAAAAAATAATTTAATTTTAAGTTAAAATGGTAAAAAAAAGTTAAATAGGTCAAAACAAGCTCATTTTACCATTTCATTTGTATTTTCAAGTTAAATAGGTCAAAACAAGCTCATTTTACCATTTCATTTGTATTTTCATCAAACTAGTGCCAAAAACCCTCTTTTTCCTCCGATCTTAAAGTGACGATTCTGGAGCACTCCATGGATGAATTCTCGAGCCGTTTTCGTGAGGTAAGTTCTCTTCCTCCCCTCTCTCTTTCTATAGATTTTTTTTTCAGTTTTAATGGTTAAAATTTGAGTTTATGGGAGAATTTCCAAGGGATAGAATGCCTCCATATTGTCGCAGGCTCTCCATATCGAGAAATGCGACAATCTAGGATCATCGTAGGGGGTTAACTACTGGGGTGAGATGATGCCGCAATGTGGTAAACTTGGCCCCTGTGACGACCACAACTCAAAAAATAAAAAGAGAGAAAGAACTAGGGAAAGCTCCAATTTTGGATTTTGGATGAACTAATTCATCTTTTATTGTTGTTTGACATATTTTCCATAGTTCATCATGATTGAATGGTGGGAAAGAGAGCATGAAGAGGAATATTACATTTCTTAGAATGATCCCACCACCATCATGGCACTCCAGGAGTGTGGCTTTCTTAATTTTTTCAAAGTGCAGGGCATGAGAGCCCAATTGGTTATATTGGAGCACTTAGTCTGAATGTGAGATGTAAACGAACAAGTCTTTCATGTCGAGGTTCATACACTCACTCTAGAGATTGATGACACCTATTTTTTGACTCGATCATCTCGTCGTGGGTCTTGGGTATCACTATCAGGAAGCAGAGGAGGAGGTGAACCTATGGATTATTATGTAGCACATCACTACGCATCTAGTACAGAGAAACATAGTGGCAAGGTTGCCATAAAATATGTTGAGGATTTATCATTGAGGACCATTCTCTATATTATCACTCATGTGGAAAGGAGTGCAGCTCCACATATGGCTTTGCGGATCCATTTCCAGTACGCTATCGAGTGCACGAAGCCCCGAGTCTTCGACTGGTGTGAGGGCCTCCTAAAAAATATGAATAAATAATTAACAAAGTGCAGGACTGGTCAATTGAAACAATTCGGATATGGATCGATTTTGGTATCCTTTTTCCTAGAGAGGGTCCCAGTTTTGCTTTTTGACTGGATTATCTCATCGTGGGTCTCGGGTGTCACTATCGGGAAGCATAGGAGGAGGTGAACCTATGGATTATTATGTGGAACATCACTGCGCAGCTGGTACAAAGAAACATAGTGGCAAGGTTTCCATAAAAGATGTGGAGGATTTATCATTGAGGACTATTCTCTATACTATCACTCATGTGGTAGGGAGTGCAGCTCCACATATGGATTTGCAGATCCATTTCCAGTATGCTATCGAGTGCATGGAGCCCCAAGTCTTCAACTGGTGTGATTGCCTACTAAAAAATATGAAAAAATAATTAACAAAGCGCAGGAATGGTCGATTGAAACAATTTGGATATGGATCGATTTTGGTATCCTTTTTCCTAGAGAGGGTCCCAGTTCTACACCTACAACATGTGGATTGGGGTGTACCCACTCCACAGGATCCTCAGATGAAGAGGTGGGTAGACTTGATGGCACGTCATGGTGGCGTGACAATCGTTACATATGTACTTGTCTTCTTCCAGTGGTTGAGAGATCAACTCATTATGGTAGAGGATTATGCATATTCCGGGACATATTTCCATGGTGATCCTGACTTGGCACTACCCGAGGGTTCATAATGGGGAGAGATAGGTAAAAATTATTTTTTTATTATATGTTTTTTTTGGTATTTTAATTATGAAATTTTTATGTTTTGTGCCCGAGACTAATCAAGAGCTCTCAATAATGCATATGTGGCACCTTTCAGGCCTCCAGGATCATCTCCTATTGAGATACGTGGAGAGATAGGCGTAGTGGTAGATCAAGGGGTAACAACTAAGGATCTCGAGGAGATCAAACACAACCTCAAGGGGTTGACTATGGATATCCCTGATATCACTGTGGATGAGTTACCTCAATGCTACCAATGCCATATGGTTAGCGTTTCAACATCCATTGGTCATCTACTCCATCGTGTAGCATGGGAAGTGGTTTGTTATCACGATCATTATCCATGATGCATATGTATATGAAGTCATATGCTTCAACATTTTGGTCTCAAGACACACTTTTTTGTAACTTTTGATGTTATAATACAAAACTTGTATCGGCTTACTTGTATTTACATGTGCGTTTGGATTTATAAATGAAGCAAATGTCTCTCTAAAACATAATTGGATAATGCATCTGTTAATGTGTTTAGATATCTAGGAATGTGTTGATATTCAATGCAATCAAAATTTCTTTCCAAGAAGCGAATTCTCAAGTATATCCGTAATAGTGTAGGACTTCAGATGGTATAAACATTGCTTAATTGCAACACCACTAGTTGTGAATCAAGACATACAATTATATGATAGATTCCAAATGAAATTGCTTCAGTTAATAACTCAATAACCACACCATATTTCGCAATATTATTAGTTTCATGACCAAGGAAAATACCATGTAGATTGATCAACTCATCTGTAGGTGCATAGATTTCCCATGCAACAAATGCTAGATTTTGAGTACTGCGGCTAGAACCATCAACAAATCCAATATAGGGTAGTGAGAACACTGACATATGGAAACCAAGAACAAGGAAAGGTAAGCAGCTTGAGGGCAAAAAAAGAAATGACAAAAAACACACTAGAGTATGATACATTAAAGTACAAAGCACTCATGCAAAAACGTTTTAAGAATAATGCTTCTTTAGGTAAATCCAATTTCTAGGTTCACCCAAAGGAATTCCATCGTAATCAACTAGCTCATAACCCCCTTTCTCCAACAATCATTTAACGATGCAAGGGCCACACCACATGCGCTCGAATTTATCTGCCCCCAACAAATCATGATCTTGGTCATACAGAAGAACCAAATCGCCTTCAGAAAAAACACGAGGTTTAACATGTTTTCCATATTGAGCCTTGATGCATTTGTTTTGGGTTTCTATTACTAATGCAACATCACAATGAGTCTCGTCTAATTGCATTAAAAACAAGAGATGTTCTTCTTCGACTGTGGTGTTGGGGAGAAGTTCGACAACTAGTTTCAGAGACGCGATTTCCAATTCAATCGATAAAACGACTTCGATACCATACATTAAATAGAAAGGCGTGAACCCCGTAGCAAATTTAACAGGTGTTCGATAGGCCCATAATGCCAAAAAAATCATTGTGTTCTAGCTTGACTTGTGAATCCCTATCATTTGTCGAAGCATAGTAGTTAAAAATTTGTTGATTTCTTCAACTTGGCCATTGGCCTATGGATAATAAGGGGTTGAGTTTTCATGCTGTAAACCCAATTCATAGGTAAGATCAAACATCATAAAATTGTGAAAATGGGTGCCATTTTCAATGATGATGGATTGAGGGACACCAAACATAGCGATGATATGATTGAATATGAACAGTGCTGCAATTTTCCCGGTGTTATCAAATGTAGGAGTCACCTTGACCCATTTAGTGAAATAATCCACAACTAAAATGATGTATCCATGCCCCCTGACTGAGTGAGGGTTACATGTCATGAAGTCAATGCCCCATTTAGTGAATGGACCCACGAAAACTAAAGGATAAAGTGGAGAAAGATGAGATCCAATCTTATTATTATAGGTTTGACAAACATGGCATTTCTAAACTACAAGAATACAATCTTTGAAAAGTGAAGGACCAAAGTAACCAACTCGTAGGATCTTTTGGGCAGTGGCATACCTAGACATATGACCGCCACATGCTCTAGAATGACAGTCATTTAATTCTTTCTCAGCTTCATCATATGTCATACATCGTCAAAACACAGAGTCAATACCACGACAATAAAGGGTACCACCAAGAATAAGATATTCATGGGCTTGATACCTAATACGACGATGATTTACACGAGATATATCAGGCTGAAAAAATTGGGTTTGGAGATAAATGATTATGTCTCCATACCATATATCATTTGAACTAATCAGAAAGAGAGATTTGTTAGGAAAAGAATCTTCTGCCACAGTTTCTGTCTTAGCTAAGGGAAGGTCACATATGAACTCAGCAAAGACCAAAGATTTCTTTGACTTGTCTCTCTCAAACTCCAAATCAAACTCCTGGAGAATCACTATACATTTGGAGTATCTCCCCCCTAGAAATTTTCGTGTAAGAATATGTTGCATAGGGTTGCAATAAGAAATAATTGTGGTTTTGTGCAATAAGATATAGTGACGAAAACATTGGACAACTTGAATAGCTGCCAAGGCCAATTTCTCTACATGCAGGTATTTGATTTCGGTAGTCATAAGGCTTCGAATTAAATAGTAAATGACATATTCATCATGCGAATCATTCTATTGGACTAGAACCATGGCTATGGTATGCTCCGAAGCAGCCAAATATAAGAAATAATCTCAACTATAATCAGGGGGAAATAAGAGTGGTGTACAGGTTAATGCAAGTTTGAAAGATTCAAAGGCTTTGTTGGCAGTGTCATCCCATACAAAATCATGACCCTTCTTAAGAATTTGAGTGATACCTTTCGTTACTTCGGCATAATTGGGAATGAATTGTCGTAGAAAGTTTGCCTTCCCTTGCAAACTTTGGAGTTGGTGTAAGGTACAAGGAGGAGGCAAATTGATAATAGCTTCAACCTTCAAAGGATCCACCCTGATCCCATGCATAGAAAAAATAGAGCCTAGAAGTCTTCCAGACTCCACACAAAAAATGCATTTATGTGGATTCAATCGTATG
>CBVK0100627825.1:0-25052 GCA_900067695.1 Picea abies | reverse complement strand
TCTTATAAGGAAGCAGCTAGTATTCCATGTTGGCAGCTTGCTATGCGGGATATATATATATAAATAAAGTTGATTCAATGCATTAGTATGTAGAAAGTTAATTCAACACATTTATATATTTTTATTCATGCCAATATATATATATGGGAAAGTATGTAAAAAAATTATATTATTTTTATTGAGATGAATAAAAATATATGAATGTGTTGAATCAACTTCCTACATACTAATGCATTGAATCAACTTTTGGTGTGTATATGTACAATATCAAAATTGTGCATAAAAGATACATGTTTGATGTTCTAGTACATCATGATAATGTTCAAATTAATTAAAATTGGAAAGCATGTAATTTGTATATTCATACATATCTAAGTTATTAATGTTTTTTTAAACTCAATGCACAACCTTAACATTTTATTAAATTTAATGTATGATCTTAGCATTTCTCATTACTTTAATTTCATCCATTGATTTGATGTTCCACACTTTGCAAATGGAAACATGATTATAATAAATATTATTTATATTAAATGGTAGAAAGCTTTTTCTAAAAGAAGAATATGTTTCTATAAATCAAGGCTTTCTTCAATATTTTTGTGGGCTTAATGCATGGAGATTTAGTTCAAATATCCTTATCATTTTGACAACGGTTTCCATTAACCATATAAATAGTTAGATTTTTTCTAAATTATATGTTTTTATTATTTTTGAAAACCTAAAATTTTGTAGATAAATTTTATGCATCAATCAAATTTAATAATATGTTAATAGTTGTGTAATAGTTATTAAGTTTTAGATAACACAAATTTAATGTTCATTCCTTTTATTGAATGTATTCTGGCTAAATATAAGAAAACATGCGACTTGTAATTTGCCACTAATTTATTCATTAAATTAATTTTACAAGCATTGAAATTGAGTATAAATTTAACAATAAGCAAAATTAACATTTTCATCTAACATGTACCATGAAAGCCACCTTCCAAATAGCCTTGATTTTCCAAAAATCACACACCAAAGTGTAAATTAATTCCATATTTTTTAATATAACCATTTATTTTCTCTCTATATATTTTTTACTTTTCAAATTGTAAATTTATTTTTGAATATTTTTTATCTTAAAAAAAAAAAAAAAAAAAAAAAAAAAAAAAAAAAAGACAAAAAGACACCTACCTTTCAAGAACAAGAACATTAATATAACCATTTATTTTCTCTCTATATATTTTTTACTTTTCAAATTGTAAATTTATTTTTGAATATTTTTTATCTTAAAAAAAAAAAAAAAAAAAAAAAAAAAAAAAAAAAAGACAAAAAGACACCTACCTTTCAAGAACAAGAACATCAAAAATAACATATATAAAAGAACAAAGAAATCCCAAACATCACATTGCTTTTGGAATTAACTAGCAAAATCTCCAACATCACATTGCTTTTGGAATTAACTAGCAAAACAACAACGTGATCAATGGCATCTCAAGAAATGTCACCACAATGAATTATCCAAATAGTAGACATGCACCAAAGCCAATGGAAAGCAAGTATTTCACTATCAAATTTAAGAGGCTTGTGTCAGTTAGATTTTGAATTTATGGCAAGCATGCATTGTCTTTACCTAGTAGGAATTATATATATTTGGCTATATAAATCAAAGTAGCTTTATTTATTAATAGGTTGAAATTTAAAAATAATAATTTTTAATGTTTATATATAAAAGGGTTGATATTTAAAAATAATAATTTTTAATGTTTTCTAAAATTATATATAGAGAGGTTGACAATTAAAAATTATTATAATAATTTTTAATGTTTTTTTTTAAATCATATATATTTTTAAATTTTTTTATTGTAATTTTTTAATAATTTAAATAAAATGATGTGATTAATTTATCAAACAATAATATAAAAACATAATTAAAAAAATAAAAAAATAAAAATAAACACACCATTATAAAAATAAATATAATAATTTTATTAATGCTTAACATTAATTTTACAATTGAATCATGCCTTAATAACAATAAAGGACTTGTTGGTTAGTACCTTTATAACCACTGCCTTCCATGAACTTGTAATTGCCTTTCTTGAACATGTAGATGATTAAAATCATGATTTTAACAAATTAAATAAAGGACTTGTTGGTTAGTACCTTTATAACCATGGTCTTCCATGAACTTGTAATTGCCTTTTAACATGTAGATGATTAAAATCCTAATTTTAATTAATTAAATAAATTTTCTTGCATTAATGTAACATTTTTTGGAACCTTATTTTTTGGCTTGCCTTTTTTAAGTTCTTTATTTCTCTTCACTTTCTTGTATTAAGGTAACATTTTTTGGAACCTTATTTTTTGGCTTGCCTTTTGTAAGTTCTCTATTTCTTTTCATCAACTACTAAATGAGATGAGCTTGTTGAATTCTTTGAACTTTTTGTTAATAAGATTTATTAGCAAGTGATTGCAAGTTCAATTTTTATGAAGCTATCATATCTGAGTACCATTTACATGGATTAATTATATGTTCATATTGTATACAAACGTAAGTAGACATACATACTAAGAAAAAGAGTTATGTTCGAGCAAAACATATGCGCTAATGGAAACAACAAATTGAAGTAAACTATATGCTTTTGATTGTGTATGTTGATTTAATTGTCTACTTTTTGCACTTGCACAACAACCTCCCAATTTTATTGTCTTAATGTCTCTCTAAGACAAGAAATTGAGCCCCCCTCCAATTCTGACTACCGAAACCCTCGCACTCTCTCCCTCGCATAAATGGTTATGCCCAAGTTTTTTCTCCCACTCTCCCCGCTTTACCACTTCTAGTTCCTCTCGATCACTTCTACCCATCAATTCACACTTCAGTAAGTTTCCTCTTCTTTCACCAATACATAGCATATCGATGAACACATCCTCCTTCCACCTTCGAATTGACATGCCATTGATTTCTTTTCCTATACATAGACCACCTTCCTTTGAACTTGGTTTATGTGTCAACACGCTTCTGTTAAACCTCACTCATGCATGTCTCTATCACTAACGAAGTATGCGTGATCAATGCCAACACATCAGTAGTGTTTGTGTGATTATCTTCGCCACACGCATACCTTTCACCCACTGACTTCCTTCCACTCATTCTGATGCATCACATATCAACAACGCTTTCCCCCTTTCACTTCGATACACTACATATCGACAAGGTCATACCCCCCTCGTTGATGCACTGCTTATTGATATGTTCCCCTCGCTTATCCTTGATACATCAACGGATGGGCGCCAACCCCTCGTCCTCGTCAAGCGCATCAACGATGATCTTCTGCCTCCCACTAGCGTTGATCAGTCAGCGTTGGCCTACCTTTGTCTCGATGCCTATCTTATCATCCTCTTAGCCTAGATCATTCTTGATGCACTCATCAATCAATCTCCTTACATTTCCAATGACTAAACTCTCCATGCCTATCTAAACAGTTGGTCATTGATTGCCTATCTCACCTAATTCACTTCATATTGCAGTCGTAATCTAGTTTGTAGTGTTCCCAGTGATTTTCTTTATACACATGGTAAGTTAGCTTGTTTGCTTTGCATTTCTTAACATTATGACTAAATCTTCATTTTGAAAGCCTCACCTAACATTAGATGAGTTAATCACAACACCTATTGGTCATGAGTTGGTTATGAAACACACTCCGAAAAAAATATGATCCTCTCAGCTCTCACACAGAGTTAAGTGTCCCAAACATCAACATCAATTGGTTGTTTTGGCACATGTATAATTTCATACTATTGACACATCACTGCAACGTTAACAGATGAACCAAGTTCCTATATGTCATAGATGTCACAGGAACGGACGGAATTTAATTTGGGTGAAGCATCAACTAACGTGGACCCGAACTTCCATTAAAAAATGTCTTTGACCCGAACTTCCATTAACAAATGTCTTTGAGCTAAATTTTTCCACGTCTATCAAAGTGAATTTTTCTTCCATGATTTCCACCATTGTGATTCCAACTCAACACAACTCACAGAATCCAAATCCGACACCCGGAATTGCCGAAATGGATCGCTGAAGGTTTCTCGCCCGAATTGACCGCATCTGCCATTACATGGATGAGATGTTTTTATGGCATGGCTAGCTGACTCGCTGGAAACGCCTCCCCAACATTATGGCATGGCTAGCTGACTCGCTGGAAACGCCTCCCCAACATTATTCGCGGCGCAACAAACTGCCGTCAAATCTGACATCGTGCGAGTAAGTTACGAGTATTCAGATGTGCACCAGAACGCCCATGAACTTTGGAAGAACTCCCACGAATTTTGAAGAATATGCCCAAGAAATTCAAACAGAACGCCCAAGAAATTGGAGTAATACCCCACGAAATTGGAAGAAAACACCATAGTTCATATACGAAATGGAAAAAGGTGCCCACGATATTTAAAAGGAACCTCCATGCATGGAGACGACCCACCATACAGCGAGCTGGAATGTCATGGAGACGACCCACCATACAGCGAGCTGGAATGTTGTTCTAGTCACTAACAGAAGCAAGAAATGGTTAAGCTCGTGCCCTCGGAGATTCGCACGGATTAATCTCTCATTTCATTGCATACAACGATCCCGACTACTACCACCACCGCACAACAGTGGTTGATAACAATTAAACGACTGGTCGATCTGATAGCAAGAAAACGCATTTAAAATCGTGGTTTCTGGATTCATGGGAGCGGCACAGTTGCTGACTGAAATTAGTGCACGATTTTGGTATAGCACCTCCCCCCCACAATGCCATTCAAGGTGTGCACCGTTTTTCTTTTGTTGTGTATTTCAAATGTGGAGTTTTGTTGAGCGTCGTACCATTTGCTAGCTGTCAAGTTCAGATCCTCAAGAAATCTTTGAGGCAGATCAATCGGTCCTTTATATATCCTTACATAGATATGGTGAGGGTCTCTATCGTGGCAGTGGCGTTGTTACTGAGGTTGGTAGCTCCAAGGGAGAGGGATGCTCACTGAACATTCCATGGAGATGTGAGGGAGTTGGAGATGATGACTATACTTTTGCATTTCAACATGTCGTCCTTCCAACAACGGAGCAGATTGTTGATTTGGTTTTCTTCATGCTTGTGGTGCCTGCAAGTTCGGAGCAGGATAATTGCATTGGGACCTTCTTGACGCTTTGCCATGCAGCATTGGTGGCATATATCCTTTATCTTTGAACAACTTTCGTATCTCCTGAATGGCCAGATATTGTTCATGTTGTACTTGCACATCCAAAGGTTGATTCAGTAAAAATGGACATTGGGTTTCTTGAACTCGAACTGCAGACACTGAGTACAAAGCGGCAAGACAAAATACCTTCCTGCAGTTGAAACCCTACCCAGACTGCCTTCTGTATTTCAGCTATAACTTTTGACTCGGGCATCCATTTCGCGCATTCTTGATATCGATGAAAAGGTCTTTCTGACATATAGAACTTCACAGCTATGCACTCTGACAAATTCCTCGCCATCTTTCTGCATTTTTTAGGATTTGGACCTGGAACCTCATCAACAACTCCGGGAAAACATAACGCCTCAACCTCAAGCAGGGATGCCAAGAATACAATTCAGTGAAGTTTACCAGAAATCTGAATTACTTTGAGTTCAAATGTTTGAATTTATTTGTTTGTTTTGAGATTAATCTGAGATCACTTATTTGTTGGAAGTTAAATGGCCCAGGATAACCAATGCTGAGAAAAGGTTGTACTCAACATCCCCACAATGCAATCTTCAGCCAAAGATGTCAAAGAAGATAACAACAACTGTAGCAGCGATTGACTACATGCAAAGGCAATCAGACTCAAACGACTTTGCATCAGACTCAAACGATGAGGGAAGAGTCCAAACACCATAACGATTGGATTCCCCAATGTTCGAGCCCGTCGTTATGTTAGATGAAGGGCGCATCACGTTTGAAATCCATTATGGTCCAAGAAGACGAATTCAAAATGTAACTATTGTCTATTTTGAGTTTGCTCATCTTCATGAAGGGAATAAGAACAAAATGTTGGGAAATTAATGGTCACCTACTCTGGAAGGCCAAGGGTCATATTTAACCACAATAAATACTAGAATGGAACCCATAGAAAGGGGCTTTGGGCTCTTCAAACATTGTACACTTCTAAACTATTTTTGGAATACATAAATTGGAGAGCTTTCCTTAGAGTTTTCACGTACTATTGTTGACATTAATAAGGACAAGCCCTCGGGCCAACTTTTGACTAAGAGAAGGACTTGCATGTGTTGTTGATTTGTTGTGAACTATTTTAAGCAGAATGTTTGTTGTTCACATGGATTGTAAGAGCATGTTTGTTTATGGACTATTCTGACGCAATATATGTTTTCTTGTAGTTTTGTTACTCTTTCTCATATTACATGTCATAAGAAAATGAGTTGTGTTTTCTTGTAGTTTTGTTACTCTTTCTCATATTACATGTCATAAGAAAATGAGTTGTGAATGTATGCAAAAATGTGACTTAGATTGTTCTGGTTATAGACTTGTATGCATGTGTTCCTAACTGTGCGTCTTCATGACAACTATCTCATTGGGGTTTATGCATAGTTCAGTTTCATTACAACTAATTTTTTTACTATAGTTCACTCCTATCTATGATAGGATAGATTAGAAGTAGATTAGATTCATGCATTTGCATAGTCTTCATCTACATCTTTTGATTGCATAAACATCCATCATTCACCCTCATCGGTGGATCGGGCCTCAACTGGTAAAACCAAACTGTGGGCTACTGAGTCAAAATATGGATGGGTTCCCTATTCCAAACGGTGAGATGTCTAATTGAGACTTCTTACCGAAGGTAACCCCTTATTGTTGTCGAGTGAATTTAGACCAGTAAACATTACTATATATATATAATTCTTTGCAATCTTTGCAACTATTGGTGGTTCTCTATCTTTGGATAATATCGTTGATATAATAACTGTAAACAATTTTGATTCTATGCTTCATGATGCAAATAATTTCATAAAACTATTATGTAAAAAATGTAGGACATACCTTTGGTTTGTGGATAGAATATCTTGTCGCATCTTAGAGAAATAGAGAAAACTCATGCTCATCCTCATTTTTAATTCACCATTTTTGAATTTACACTAGTTCAATACCCAAGGAGTTAATTCTCTAGATTTTTCATTGCATCAAAAATTCTCAACATATGTATTATATATATAATACATATAAGTGCTATGGACCTTTGTTGTATGGTCTTCACAACAATATGGGTTGTTGATTCTTGAATGACAAGGTATTCATGTGTTGAGTCTATGTGCTAGCCTAACCCTTGGACAAGCTATATTTTACAAAAACTAGAACCCCATTGGCATCAACCATCTCCCTAAACATTTTTACACTCTACAAATGTAGACCAAATTGAAATAAATCCAAGCTATCATATAAATTCTAGGGACATATAAAGTACTAGTAGCATTTCCAATTGCCACATGCCATGGAATCTAGAAGGGAAAACCTAAGTTTTTGCCTACAAAACAATTTAATATGTTTAGGGAATGACTTATTCATCATTCCTTTTATAGTATGGAAGAAACGAAAACAAACCAATACAAAATATAGATATGGAGCTTAAATGAGAAAAAATCGAGCAATCATGGGTGACCTATACCCCAGGTTTTCTTATCACAACCAACTGACTACCGTATTCAAGACAGGTAGTATCTCGTTTTTAACCAACTCCTAATGAATTTTAATCAAGAATAAGTAACCATTCAACAAATCCTAAAGGAATATTGTAATAGGTAAAGCCTTTCCCTATCCTACCCTCATAATCCCATCGAATTTGAGTTTATAAAGAAGTGATGGGGATGGGGTGTGATGTAGCAAATATAAATATTCAAAGCATAAATCACATATATTACTCAGATATATAGTAGAAAGAACAATGGACAATATGAGCAAAATATGATACCTTTATTAATATGGAAGCAATGTTTACTTACCTCTTCAAGGGGGAAACCTCAAAGAGAGAAGAGCTCGTATTACAAATTATTCCCAAGAAACATTTTACAAATGCTTCTATATCTTTAAATAGTATTTTCTATCCCCTGGGAACATTATAGAGAAGGAACTTTCTAGTAAGAAAAACCTTCTAGTAAGACTTCTTACAATAATTGCATTCACACTACTACATATGCCGTATTTACTAATGATGACCTCCATACATTGCAATACATAATAATCTATGTACTTAGGGGTTTATGACCCTATCATGTTGATTTGAAAATACTTAGATGTCAATTAGTTCTTAAGCGGACACTAACATCCAACCAAATTCGGAAAATTAAGATCATTATGACTATTTGCAAAATATCATGTGAAAACGTTTACTTATCCATAAACTTCATTAATTGATAATAACATGTGGAAACAAAAATGAAAACATGGAGAGAAATATTAACAACAAGGATCAAAAGAACATTACACAAGTTGATAACGGAGTTCACCCATCTTGGGCTACGTCTCTAGGTCTACTTCCAATTGAGAGATTGCTCTATTAATGCTCAAACATACTTATTTTACAATGACCTTGTGATATGTTGCTCAAACACAAGTATAACGATCAAAATCAGCACCACCTCTAAAAACCAAAAATTTTGACTATAAACACCCTATATTTCTCTCAAAGAGTCCCAATGCTCAAAATATCATGAGCATAAACTCTTAGCACGCTAAATGATGCAAAACCCTTGGCATGAATTTCGAGACAAAGGTACAACTCCTACACATTTTCAAAATGCTCATCTCGGTATCCATGCCAAACTGACAGACCTCCTTGGCACATAAAACGATGCCCCATATGATGGTTGGATGTGTGGTTTTAAATAGGCTAGGTCAAAAAGTTGAACCCCACTTGACTCCATAGATTTCCAAGGAAACTAATTAACTTAATTAAAGTGATCCCCATTTGTTTTAACAAACAGTGTGGTTGGCGCAATAGTCAGAGCATATAGTTAAGTCATTGGATTATTACCATGGAGGTCAGGGGTTCAAACCTTGCCGAGCCCAAACAATTTTTATACCCCTTAGCCAATATTAGCCAATCAGAGAGTGCCACGCGACACTCTCTGGTTGGTCCACCTGTTGTACAGTTAGCACCATGTCATCCATGTCATCATCGTACTGCCACATGTCACATGTCACATCATTGTATGACCTACCATGAGTCACCCTTTCAGTTGTGCCACGTGGATCGTACGGATGCCATGTGGCAATGTTTACTAGTCTAACTGGATGCCAAAACGCCAAAACTGAGTGATATGCAGTAGCCTCTCGTGCTGCCACATCAGCATGCTAACATCATCATGATGTCACCTTGTACCTTTTCAACTGTATAGATGGCCACATGGAAACCTGTGGGCCTACCACGTGTCCCGCCTTGTTTGACTTTTTGCTTGTTGGTCAAAATATTCAGAACATCATAACTTATTCATATGACGTTCGTTTGAGGCGATTTATGCGTCGTTGGAAAGATCTCGTCGAGATCTTGGCAATGAAGTCATGTTAATTAGAATTTGGGAAGTACAATTTTTTATCATTCTAGATCCTCCTAGATCAAACCTCCCCAATGAAGAAATTTTGGACCTCCAAAAGTATGGATTAATTAGCAACTTAGTCATGATGAATCTTCCTCTAGTCTCTATCCACTTTATTGAAATGCACTTCAATTGATCTCCATCCTGGAACTAATCTTCATCTTGAATCTTCATCTTGGACTTCCATCTTGGATCGCCATCTTAGATCTCCATCTTGGAATCCCCATCTTGGATCTTCATCTTGAATCTCCATCTTGGACTTCCATCTTGGATATCCATCTTGGAATCTTCATATTGGATCTTCATCCTGGACCTCCATCTTGAATCTCCATCTTGGACTCTCATCTTGGATCGCCATCTTATATCTCCATCTTGGAATCTCAATCTTGGACTTCCATCTTGGATTATCATCTGGGATCTCCATCTTGGATCTTCAACTTGGACTCGAACATTCTAGTGTTGGTAATGCCATGGGCCATCTTGGCTTCGTTGTTCTTGTACTACCTGATGTATCTATTGGAGCCTCTGAATGAACTTCTTGTTCATTTCCTTCACTCGCTTCCTTGTAAGAAAAACCCAAACATGTTTCTACAAACATATGTATTGTCTGACTTTCTTCTTTGCAAGGCATTAAAAATACATCTTACATGAACATGGCATTTACATAACATCCTTGATATGTACATAGCATAAAGCATACATTTTACATGGATTTTACTCTTTTAATAAGTATTCTACCTCCTTACTTCATACAATGAAGATTATGCCTTTACCAACTCTAGGAAGATATTGCATAACTATGATGCTCTTCCCGCTCCTGATCTACATGACCAATGTCTTCAATGTTGCATCCTTTCGTTCTTTCACCTTTGTACTTCATAACAATAATGATATTACTTAGGCAATTCAACCTACATGCAGTTGATCAACTGATAATAAGACAACATTGCAGCAATTGTCTCTAGTGTTTCCAAATAAAGGCTTGGGAATCCCTACAAGACCCCTCTCACTCTCAAAATTATCCAAGATTGGTTAAATAAATCCCTCTATTACAACAATGAAAAAATGATTTGGAGGTGCTACATATGCATGCTAACTTTGTTATTTTCAAATCATAACATTAATGTCCCATTTTAGGTTGCTTCCCCAAAATGATAACCATAACTATTCCACTGCAGGTTGCTTTCTTGTAATGGAATACGGTCTCCTTATTCTGACAGTATCATAAGAATTCTTTCAGTTGTCTACCTCTAATGTCGGCACTGACTCTAAATGTCATAAATCACTCGATCCAATTATAGTTCGTCCAAGCAACCTATATAATCTCCAAAAGTATGGTTCATTCAGAAATGAAGTGAGGGTATTGTCGCCTCACTTGTCTAGTAACATCCATCCATCTTGCTTCGATAATGAACACCTAAATCATCATAAAAATAATGAAAAATGAAACAACATTGTTGACCAAGTTAACCATTCCCTTAAATTCACAAGTCATTCATTGTTGCAGCTACTAAACATACTCCATTGATTAGTAATAAACTGAAAAATAAAATTGAATATACATATGCGAAAGAGAATGAACCATCAACATATTTTCCCTTCTTAACAGGAACAACATCAACCAAAGGACATGTTTTACTTTCAATCGTAGGTTGTAAATCTAGATCATGGATACTAGCATTAATCAGCATTTTAATGTGCCTTGTAGTGACAATAGTCAAATTAGTCTTCATCTGATGAAATCACACAATGAAATCAATCCCATCCTTGAAAAGACGATACTTGTTCTAATCCCTGTAGAAAATGGCCTTCCTGTCATACAAGTATGTACTTCCCAAAACCATCCCACAAATGTCAAGTGGAACCACATCTAACTCTACCTCATCAATGAAATTGGATGTGATCTCAAGTTGTAACTTGCATTGCTTAGTTACCTGTAATGAGCATTATCACAAACCCAACCCAAAGGATACGGTCTTGAATGAGGCCTAGTTTCCAATCTTAAATTCTGAACAACTTGCTCTGAAATAAGATTTACATGTGATCCACTATCAACAAGTGTATCAATCTCAGTGTGCTTTGAGATAACTAGTAAATGAAATGGTTTTTTTTATTTTCCTTCCATCATGGATTACGTTAACCTTTGAAGAAGAAGTATGTGAACTAGAACTAGCAACAAAAAATATACCTTTAACGCCCATACTTGTAACTTTAGAATATGATCCAAGATCATGAACTATGGCTGTGTCCTTCTGTGTACCCTTGTCCTTGAACTTCTTTGGTAGCCTCTCTGGATGCAACTTCCAACACATTGCCTCCTCATGTTCTTTCTTCTTGCAATGAGAACATGTAAGCTTCTTTTCTTCTTTTCCCCTCAACTGCTTCTCGAAGTAATGTGGCTTCTTCAAATGCTTTGTTGGTGCAATTATATGTTCAATATATTGCAATCATTTAATATGTCAATTTGGTTTCTTAATCAATAGATTTGATGCACTATATGTGACAATAACAGATAAATTCCTATGTCTGATGAGTATAGCCTAGATAAGAAAACACTCTAAAACCAAATACTCTATTTTCTCACTTTTCAAATAACACTCTCCACACAATTCAAGAATCATAAAGCAAAACTCATAAACAAGAATATGATCTAAAGTTCTTTCTTAGGGGATGAATTTGTTCATTACAGGCTCATGAAAGGGAAAGATGAAGTTTGACTCTGTCTCCTGGAGCAACTAAACTAACAGTAATTAACACTCTGCATATTTAAAAGAAATCTCAATCAGTCCTAGAAGAAATACCAGGTAGAGTAAGACACTCCATTATAGGTGCATGTAGGGTGAGAGATGGAGGTCTTGATTGTGTCTGTGTTTGCAATATTTAGCCTAATCACTTCTAGAAGAAACTCTAAGTGTGGTGATATACTCCATTATAGGCTCATGTGGGGTGAAAGATGGATATCTGAACTGTCCCTAGATTTGCAAAATAGAAATGAACACTCAAGCATATAGTCTAACAAATGATTGCCTTCATAAACACGCACAAAGATAACAAGTAATTACTCAGAAATATTACATTGCACACAAATCTCTCACTCGCTTAGGATTACCACACATTTATTTGCATGTTATCAAGTGTATCACTAGAACATGATAGGAATAAAGTTAGATGCTATGATCAAACATACAATTATTCTATCCACATAGAAAACCAGAATTATATTCACAACTAAATACAAAGAATATTACCTTGATTGGGTTGGTGGCCCCTTGTCGTACCAACAAGGTAGCTCTTAAAAGAAACTTACAGAAGAGAAGATTTGAACACACACATAGAATCCATGAACTGCAATATATATCATTACTTCAGAAAACAGAGGTGCAATAAACAGTCTTCAAGAATCAATCTTGCAGCATAACAGTGCTTAACTCTATCTCTCTTTGTGTCTATCATCTACAAGGCTCTCTCTTTAAAGAGAAACAGTCGTTACAATCAAAGTTTGGAGATAACATCAAATATTTTCACAAATATTACAATTGGTTGATGTATCAATTTTCAAGGGAAGGATTTCATCCTCATGACACGAAGTGCACGAGTGATGAAATGTATCATGGTCTTCAATGAACAAAGAATGTTTGAGCCAACAAATTCCTTGGACCCATCGAGAACAACCTCGTTCAAACACCCAAGCCTGCAAATACGGAACGGGTACCGGATGCGCATAGCTAGAGCAAAAGACTGGTATCAGATGCACACAGTCACATAAATCGGTACCAAACACACAATCATATAAATCAGTACTGGAATAACATAGGAACAGGTACCGGATTAGATAAGAAATAGGTACCAGACAAACTCAGCATTGGTACCGGACGATCATGAAGATAGGTACCGGACGAGCGCACAAATAGGTATCAAACGAGTTGAGTATCAGATGAACGCGAAAACATGTACCGGATGAATAGAAGTTGTTGTCATAAGGTTTGCTTGGATCAATCAAAGTAATTAGAGATCATTAAACATCAATTATTCAATCCTAGTCATTAATAAATCTCATAAATCATGATTAAACATAAGTTACCTCATATGTACACAATAATGGCTAAAAGACATGTATGTTGAGGAAATAGGCAACTAGTGCATATGTATGAGGCAAAATTGGTCAGGATATGGGACAAGATAAGGCAATTAGAGGTAACAAAAAGGAGGCTCAACATTTCCCCCGTGCCCAATTCATTGCATGTCCTCATGCAAAAATTGTTGAACCGGTCCTCAAAATTACAAAACTGGTGTTGTCCTCCGCCTTGCTTGAACATTAACTACCTGGTTTTAAGACATCCAACCTTGAAGGCTCATCCTTAAAATCCCTCTTAATAACTTGTGTATACTATATTAGGCGTAGAACTTTTTTGAGCTTGGTATAGACCTCATCAAGCTCATCTTGTAGTCATTGGTTATTCTCCTTCAGTTGTGCATTTTCTTTCTTGATGTGTCTATCCAAAACTTTATACTCCTCCACTTCTTGATTCAAATATTCATTATGTTTTTTAAGCCTTTTAACTTTCAATGCGAATTGATGTTTGGTCAAAGGATTGACAGGTTCAAGTCTTGCTTTCTCGGTTATCTCCTCCCTGGCTTCAACTTCCCTCCTTAAATCCTCCAGTGTCTCTGTCACTAATTCCACGGCTTCACTAATACTTGTTACATACAATTATTCTTGCTCTCTGGTGAGGTTGGAATGTCTATTGGATCCTCTATAAAATAAGGAACGTGAGGAACTATCACCTTCTTAGCCATGCTCTGAGTGGTTCTTCGTATTGGACCTGATACTTCCTCGGGTGTACTAATAGGAATAGAAATTTCCTCCTTAAACAATCCTATTTTCTTTATTTTAGGATCGGAGATGGGCACTGGTGATCCATATGGTTGTCAGTGGCCTCCCACCTATTCCAACTAGTTCATTTTGGCAGTTTTCCAGTTTGGCAGTTTTTTCCTAGTTTTCAGGTCCCTAACTTTTGGGGCCATTTTGAGGCCCTAAATAGTGTTTTTAGGGCTCTCCATAGTCAACCTGTAGATAAAGTCAAATTTTGGTAGAAACATGTGTAGTCCTCATATAGACCTTTCCAACGGGCTATCGTGCACCTAAAACAGAGATCGTATGCAAAAGTTACAACTCCGGGAAGTTGATGTACTAGCTTACCCCAACATGGCCCACATGACTTATGGTGATTCATCTCCTAGGGATAGGTTTTTGGATGTCTAGGGTTTTGGCATTCCTATTTATGGTAAAAAGGCTTGGAGAGCCTCATTGTAACAATATTCTTGTGAATGAGCATAGTCATCACATCTCTTCTCAGAGATAAGCCACCACCATTCTAGCAAGCTTGTTTTTCGTTGCATTTTACAGTTTCACCACATTTTCTTATTTAATAGAAACCAATTTTATTGTATATCTATTATTGTATCTTTGATATTCTTGTGTCTCTGTGTTAAGAATAATAATAATCTATATTCATTTTCATTCTGCTCATAAAATCTGGATTAGTGGTATCAGAGCGGTCTGCTCCTTGTCATTATCAATGAATGTCCCCGACGAGGTCAAGGTACAAAGAATTGGGTCTCGAGCTTGTTTCTCTTTGTTGAATTTTTTATGATTATCTCAAGCACATGTAGTTTATTTCAATTTAGCATGAACTTAACCATAAATAATGCAGCAATACAATATACAATAGCTATAGTAACCAAGATCACAAGAAGAATAACCATGCATAAGAACATAAGAAGTTATCATGGGAAAACCCTTATCAATCAAGTAAACAACCAAGCAATCATTTGCTATAGAGTCAAGAGAATATCCCCCACAACATAAACCCTAGACCACACAAGAGGGTGCTTCTATGACCTTGAAAACTTGTGCCTAAGAGAAGTGTGCACTTCACCCGTACACTTAGCTTGAGAGAAGGTTACAATGAAGTGTGAGTGAGTGATCCACAATGGGGATCTACTCACTTATATATACAAGACTTAACACAACAATAGGTGTGTCTATTGGCACAATAGGGCCGACCTGTATAACTCATAAATATAATTAATCTTTACACAATATTAATTATCTTTTACATGGTGGGGCCAACTTGTACCCTTTCACAATACAAATTAGGGTTAAAACAAATCTTACTCTTTAGACAATATAGCAAGGATCTCTCACATCCTCTAGTGCTCATCCACTAGGGACACGTCCACCTGTGATCACCCATAGGGATGTCACTCTTAACAGATTAACTCAAATAAGTCCATAGGAGGACCATCTCGAGAACCATCTCAAGTTGACTCAACTAAGTCTATAGGAGTCTGACAAGAGACCATCTCAAGTCATCTCAACTCAGTCCAAAGGAGCACCATAAGAAACGACACATCATCTCAACTCAAGCCAGAGGAGTATGACACACCCATCACATGGGCTCTCTCACAGATGTCTCAACTCAGTTCAGAGGAGAACGATCTGGAGAATGTCTCATGAAGTTGTAATCACCAACACTCGCTCTCAGTTAGGGAGGCATTCTCCACTAGGCCAAGTCTATCACGAAAATACTTGAAGTTCATCCTAGCAAGCAGTTTGGTGAAGAGATATGCAACTTGCTTGTGTATAGAAAGGCATTGCATGTGTACTTCTTTCCTCTGCTATATTTCTGATATAATGATATTTGATCTCAATGTGTTTTGACTTATCATCAAACAAGAATTCTCGAAGAGCTTCACACAGCTCTATTTATCGCAATGGATAACGGTGGAATCCATCTCATGTCTAAATAAGTCTACAAGGAGCTTGCGAAGCCACATTGCTTCACGGATTGCCACACATAATGCAATGTACTCTGCTTCTGCAGTACTCAAAGCCACAGAAGTTTGTTTCTTGTTGTATTAGGAAATCATGGCAGACCCCAAAGTAAAGCAACAACCGGATGTGCTCTTTCGATTCATTTTTCTCCCTACCCAATCTACATTGGCATATCCCCGCAATCTCATGTCTACACCGAAGGCATTGTGAGAAAAACAAGATCGCAGAGAAATAAAATAAAACAAATGCCGAAATAAAACACAAAAGATACACAATACAATAGAGACACATATATACGTGGTTCACCCAGTGTGGGCTATGTCCACCAGAGAAATTGCCAGGTCCTTCCTTTATTATTATCTAGCAAATGAAGGGATACAACCTACAACACACTCGTTGTAACTTCCTATTCTTTCTCTCACAGTCTCCTCTCTCATAATACAATATTCACAATGATACATAGCCGCAATACATTTCCCTCATAAGAGAGGGTTGCCTTCTAGGGAAAAAAAACCCTAACATAACTTCTACCATCATATCTGCAACCTTATAATGAATGGTCCATATTTACTATGAAATTACAATATACATTTACAAGGCAATTTTTCCTCCAAGAGCTCGCTTGCCCCCGAACCCCGCAGGGGGGTAACCCTCCCTTCACTCCCCCGCGTGGAGGAGTGTACATTCTTCTGAGGTGTAAAGTATTCATGGGTTATAAACACAAATGAAAACAAAGACCTATGAATCAAGAAGATAATCAGGCTCCACAACCAATAATCTCCCACTTAGAGACTAATCTCAACAACTCCATCGTTGTTGTATATGTTGGACTATGATCCTTCTTGGACCTGGAAAATTTCTCATCTTCACCTGCATGCTTGAATGCCAACTTAAACTGAGAAGGAACTCAATTTCTCCCCGGTTACTCCCTTTGTTAACATGTCTGCAGGATACTGGCTAGTGGGTTTCTTTTCCAACTTCAAATATCCATCTTCCAAAACAGATCGTATGAAACGATACCTGAGTTGTATATGCTTAGTCTTTGAATGGAAGGTTGAGTTCTTTGCAAGATGAATGGCACTCTCATTGTCACAGTACAACCTATTATTCTCCTGCTTCTTTCCCAATTCCTCCATAAACCTCTATAACCAAATCATTTCTTTACTAGTTTCTATAGCAGCAACATACTTTGCTTCTGTTGTTGAAAGTGCAACAATCTTTTTCAGTTTCGAAATCCAACTTACTATGGTTCCACCTATAGTAAAAACATACCATGCGGTGCTCCTCCTGCTATATTTATCACCTGCCATATCTGAATCAACATGTCCATGTAGAACAGTGTCTAAACCTCCAAAACATAATTCATGAGTAACAATACCTGAGAATCCACTTTACTGCCTCCAAATGTTCTTTACCTGGATTGTTCATATACCTACTCACAAGTCCCACTGCATGTGCAATATCTAGTCTTGTGCAAACCATCGTATACATCAAGCTGCCAATTGTTAATGAATAAGGGACCCTGGACATGTATTGTATCCCCTCCTATGTCTTGGGACACATTTCCTTAGTTAATTTGAAATGGTTGGCCAAAGGTAGACTAACTAGTTTTTCATTCTACATTCTAAACCTCTCCAATACCTTCTCTATGTACTCACCCTGAGACAATGTCAATTTGTGATTTTTCATGTCGCTTGTTATTCTCATACCAAGGATTTTCTTTGCAGCACCCAAATCCTTCATTGCAAATGAATTAGCTAATTTATTCTTAAGCACATTTATATCCTGCATATTATACCCTGCAACAATCATGTCATCTACATACAATAGCAAGATAATATAGCTTCCATTTTCTATCCTTCTAAAATAAACACGATGATAAGAATGGCATCTACTATAACCTTGTTCTATCATAAATATGTCAAACTTCAAATATCACTGCCTTGGAGCTTGCTTTAGGCCATACAATCTCTTCTTCAACCTGCATACCAAATTATCCTTCCCTTTGACCTCATACCCCTGTGGTTGGTGCATATAAATATCTTCCTCCAAATCCCCAAGGAGAAAAGTTGTTTTTACATCTAACTGTTCAAGATGAAAATATTCTATTGCCATAAGACATAAAATAGTCCTAATTGAAGTCATTTTAACAACAGGAGAAAATGTTTCATCAAAATCTATACATTTCTTTTGTGCAAACCCCTTTACAACAAGTCTAGCCTTGTACCGCTTTTTTCCTCCATCTTCTTCCTTCAACTTGTAAACCCATTTATTCTGCAATGTTCTTTTTCCTGCAGGAAACTGAACCAAATCCCAAGTCTGGTTATTTACCAGGGAATCCATTTCATCTTTCATACCTCGCTCCCACTTCTTTTTGGTATCTACCTGCATTGCCTCTTCATAACATTTTGGTTCACCAGAATCAGTCAACAATAAATAATACAATGAAGGAGAGTATCGTTCAGGGGGTCTACTTAACCTGGTATATCTTCTAACAACACTTGCATGATTTTGAGGTACTTGTTGCTCATGTTGTTGTACATTTTGATTTTCTGGTACTTTTGGAATTACTTTTTCATTGATCTCATCAAGCACTGTGTATTCTGGTTTTTCTTTTACTTGTATCTTTCCTTGCAACTAATCTTTGTACGTGACCTTCTCATTGAATATGACATCTCCACTCCTAATGATTTTTTGATTTTCATAATCCCATAAGCGATAGCCAAAATCATTAACATTGTACCCAATAAAGGTACACTTCTTTGATTTTGCCTCAAGCTTTGTTCTATTTTCTTTATCAATATGGACAAATGATTCACAACTGAAAGTCTTCAAAAAAGAATAGTTTACCTTTTTACCTGGCCATGCCTCCTCTAGAATTCCACCATCCAAAGAGCTTGAAAGTCCTTTGTTTATTAAGTAAACATAAGTATCTACAACATCTTCCCATAACTATAAGGAAAAACCAGCATGCAATCTCATACTCCTTGCACGCTTCATGATTGTCATGTTCATCCTTTCTGACACACCATTTTCTTGTGGTGTTTCTAGAACTGCCTTCTCTCTATGAATCCCATGGTATGAAAAGTAATCATCAAACTCCTTGCAATATCTGATCTGAGACACTTCAACCTTTTTCCTATCTCATTCTCAACCAAATCTTTCCATTTCTTAAAAGTATCAAAAACATCAGATTTTTTTCAAATGCAATAAACCCAAGTTTTTCTAGTTGCATCATCAATAAAAGTAACATAATAACGGGATCCACTAAGAGATGATACCTGAGCTGGTCCCCATACATCTGTATGCACAAGCTATAACCTTGCACTCTTATTTTCTTTTCCGACTCTAAGAAATCTAACTCTCTTTTGTTTTCCATAAACACGATGCTCACAGAAATCCAAATCAATTTGTTTAAGATCTGGCAACAAATTTATTTTGTGAAGTATCTGCATCCCCTTCTCACTCATGTGTCAAAGCCTATGATTCCATAGTGATGTATCCACTCCTGTAAAATCTAAAGATATAGAAGAGTCAATATTACCAATACATAAATACAATGTACCTACCTTCTCTCCTTTTCCTATCACCAGTGATCATTTGGTGATCTTCCACATCTTATTTGTAAATATGGATATACAACCTTCACTTGCCAACTTCCATGTTGAAATTAGATTTTTCCTTAGATATGGAACATGTCTTACCTCTTTCAACAACCATTGGTTTCTATTCCTTTTTTTTATTTTTACCTTTCCCATTTCAACAATTTTGCATGGTGCGTCATCACCCAAATGAACCTATCCAAAATCACCGTGAACATAATCTAGAAAATGTTTCCTGTGGGTGTGGCATGAAATGAAGCCCCAGAATATACTACCCAAGACTCTGAAATATTATCTACAGAAAGAATCAAATCATCTTGTAACACATCACTTGTTAAATTTGCTTCTTGATTTTTCTCTTGTTGTCCATCTCTTTGTTTCTTTGGAGCTCTAAACTCTTTCTTCAGATGTCCTTTCTTCCCACAATTCTAGCACTCTATCTTTCTGAGTTTGGATTTGAATTTTCCCTTCCTAGAATTCTCATGGTTCCCTGAGCCCATTCCTCTATCCTTTTGTCTTCCCCTATTCTCCATGTTTAACGCATTACCTGATGTCTCACTTGTGCTTTTCCGTCGCATTTCCTCACTAAGGATAACACCAACAACATTATCAAAGTTTAAAGTGTTTGAACCAGAGACAGAGTTACTTACAACCATGACCAAGTCGTTCCAGCTTTCTGGCAATGAGCACAAGATTAGAAGAACCCTGACCTCATCATCAAAGTTCACTTTTACAGAACTTAGCTTATTAGTAACAGTATTAAATTCATTTAAATGATCTGCAATAGACCCACCTTTTGACATCTTCATATTAAATAATCTCTTCATTAGAAATACCTTATTGGATGTTGAGGGTTTTTCATATAGTTTAGCCAATGCATCCATCAACACCTTTGTTGTCTTTTCTTTCAAAATATTGAAAGCCATCGATGTTTCCAGGCTCAGTTGTATCGTTCCTAGAGCCTTTCTGTCAAGAATCTCCCATTCTTCATCCTCCATGGTCATCGAATTTTTTGCTATTCCACCCAATATTAGGAATAGATCCTTCTTATATAAATAGTCTTCCATTTGCATCTTCCATAATTGGTAGTTTTGGTCATTAAATTTCTTGACCCTAAACTTCCCATCTTTAGCCACTTCTCCCACTCAAACCAGAAACTCTTTTTTCCTATGAGTTACCTTTCGCTCTGATACCAGTTTTTAGAAAAACAAGATCGCAAAGCAATAAAATAAAACAAATGCGGAAATAAAACACAGAAGATACACAATACAATAGAGACACATATATATGTGGTTCACCCAATGTAGACTATGTCCACCATAGAAATTGCCAGGTCCTGTTGACGGGCATATGTGAACACACCTTCAACTAGAAGGGAAGATCTGGTCTGAGGTTGTCTAATTAACCCAAGCCATTTAAAATAACCTATCCTGAGGTTTTACAGCTCTGTTAGCCGGTGAAAACACTAAGGTAAACTAATAAAGCAAAATGATTATCTATCTATACCAACACACTATGTACATTTTCTACTATATCTATCTATTAATATATAAATACCACACAGTCCTATTCATATACAATACTTATGTACAAATACAAGGTTTATGTAAGCCTTGTGAAACCAGAAAATGCACTATTGAAGCAAAGTTTAAGTAACACATGAAAGATAAGGGAAAATGTTTTGTAACTAATTAATAATGAGAATGAATATGATTTATAATGATATAACTAAAATCATCAAAGCATTTAAAGTTTAAGTTTTTAATCATTATTCATTCAAAAATAAATTAACTAATAAAAGATAACTAACATGTTGTTGATCAGCAATAAAAAAAAAATTGTGATTTTTGTCTTCCTATGTAAGATATGCTCTAGTAACCTGTTTGCCAAGAAGAAATCTATGACAAGCACTTTACGGAAAAGCAACAGGAAAATTATGATATTTCCTGAAGAAATTCAAGCGATTTCAATAATTTAAAAGAGATTTGTAAGAAACAGAAGGACAAATATAATCCATGTGAAGTTATGTGATTCAAAAAACATAGAGATGAAAACAACTCCAATCATCTGCAATTGATATAACAAATTCAAATGTTCGATATAACTCAGAACACTATGTTTTATATTTAATGCACCACGTGGATCGTAATAACCAGAAGTAATGAACTATTTCATGATCAGAAAAAAGAAAAACATTAAACAATATAATGATGAACAGACGAAAGCTAACTCATTCAATATATGTTTTATGCTTTGAAAAATATGAAAAGTAGCATGAATAATAAATAATCACATCACACAATTTGCTATCCAAACTAAAGCCATAGAGCATATTGTATTTTCATATCTTTCAAAAAAAAAATTAGTCCATCCTTCCAGGTTCCAAAAGAACTCCCTTTGATCTGGGAAAGTATGAGTATTTAAAACATACCATTGATCTATTTCTTGTTGATGATTACAGGTTTGTGAGACATCCTCCAGGACACAAACTAAGTGAGGTGTCTTATGACAGAGCCCACAAGTTGGGTGTGCCCATGATATGGGTGTGTCGTTCCTCTCTGAGACTTAGATGGAATGTTGCATTCCCATGTGTGGGGTAAGGATGCCCATGAGATGGCTGTATAGATGTGTGTGCCCCTGTTAGGGGTGAGAATTCCCATGATATGGGTGTGTCATTTGAATTGAAACGATGTGTACCCCTATGAGGGGTGAAGGTTCCCATGTGATGGGTGTATCATTCTCATCTGTGTAGAGAGTTGAGACGATGTGGTACTCCAGATGATTATGTGAGACTCAGTGAGATAAAGATCTATTGAGTAGGACATCCCCATGGCTGAGCATAGGTGGAAGTGCCCCTAGTGGTTGAGCACTAGTGGGTGTGTGAGATCCATTGTTATATTGTCTAAGAGTAAGATTTACCTGTTGTTGGAGCCGCCTTTGTTTTGTCTAGCCCGTCACAAATTTCATTCTTAATGCTCGAAATCGAAAGATGGTTTTCGTTTTTTCCCTCTGTGGTTTCAAAATCTCTGAAGCTTTATCACATGAGTAGCGATGATTCTTGTACTCTAGAGACGAGTCCTATCTTTCGTAAAAATGTTTCTTCTTTTTTCTACCTCAGGATCTCATAGGTCGGATATTACAAATCATGTAGTTCACACGTCCCAAGCTACGAAACGGTGAAAACGCTTTAATTTTTCACCCAGGACCGTAATGGGAGTAAAGTTTTCCTAAACCATGATTAAAATGTCATCGGGTTTTCGCACCTCGGTGTTCACCAAATCCAAAAATTTATTGTCATAGCCCCGATAGCCGAGAACACGAGGTCCTTATTTTAGTAACCCGTGTCAAGGTTAAAGGTAAAAGCTAAACCATGGTAAAAACTATGTCGGCATTTCGCCACTCGGCGTTTTCCTTTTTAAAATTTACACCGTATAAACCCCGACTCGCAAAATCACGATAAAGATATAAACGTAATTAATTAATTACTAAATCCGAGTTTATCTTCCCTTTTTATTAAGTCGTATTATCGCGATCTCGCGGTTTCGCAGCTCGGCATGCAGACTTCCCGGAAACTTATTTTCGAAGCTCCGAGTCGCGATATGGCGAATATAATAATTATGAGATTAATCGAGCCCCAAATCATGATTACATTTTTATTAACCAAAATTGATCATCGCAGTCTCGGGTGTTAGAGATTCAAAGTGTTAAAGAAAAATCCCCGATATAACGAGTACCGAAATATTGATTAACGTTGGTAAAACCGGATTAATTAAGCTAAATCAAGACATATCCCGTGTTTCGATGCTTGCACGATTCATGAGGTAGCCTTATTCTTTCCATATGCCAACTGAATTTTAAACCGCCAAAATTTATGACATTAATGAGGAAATAGGGTAAATCGATAAATATAAGATCGGATTTTTATGGCAAAATTTATTTCTAAGTATGATTTGACAGACTTGTTCTGAAAGGTACCAAGTTTTCAAATATATATAAGAGTTGTGGTTCATTATAACAAATGCTTTTCATATTACGCAGAGCACATTATCTCTGAGCAGCTGATTTCTGTATGTATACGTATTTCTATCGTAGAAGAGCTAAAACGCAATCTCCAGCCATGGCTCCGCGAAAAGCATCCAAAGCCAATGTTGAGGTTTCGAGACAAGGCTCAGACAATGTCACTGATACTTCACCTCGAAGTATTGACTCGGTCCCAAATTGGTCGTTCGTTTCAGATGTTCTGTAGGTAGAATTGGTGGATTATTCCGATGACTCCAGCGACAACGAAAAAGATGATATAACCACCAAGTACAAAATAGTCATCCAATCGGGAATGCACAAAGTAGCAGCCAGGCCATGATTGCTTCCATATTATGACATGGTCCGATGGGCATTAGACCATGTGGACATACCGACCAGAACCATCATGAATGAGCAGAAAGTCACCATCGGGACTTTCAGGCCAGAACATCTGCAAGCCATGTATAAGCTGCCCACAACGTCTGACTACACATATGGCGCCAAATTCTTGGACGATTTCAAGGAGAAGGAATGCGTACAGTATGATAAAACCATGTCCAGTTTAATAAAAGATTGGGTTTCAAACACCGCGAAGTTCAGAGCTGATAGCCACGGCGTATATTCAATCGCTTCTTTAGAACCGCAATACAAATATGTAGCCATGATGACATGCGGGTTATACAGGAGAGAGGACACCTCGCATTTTTTTCTTCCGTGGGTGCCTCTAATGTTTCGGATCACCAAAGGCAGTTCCTTCGACTGGGCAAAAATGATGTCCGATAGCTTGACCAGTCGGGTCACAGAGTATCGGGCGCAGAAAGAGAACGGGAAGGTGTCTTCATTCTTCATGTCTGCATACATTATGGACGCAGTTTGTTTTTTGATACCATTTCCCTTAATGATCTGGAGTTGGACTCCAGTAGAAGACGAGCCCATACACGTCTACCATTCAAAATTATGGGAAAACAAAGCGCCAAATTTCATATACGAAAT